>WYDE02273906.1:0-19419 GCA_009867175.2 Adela reaumurella
AGGCGTTCGCCCGCCCCGCGCCTCACCTCCCCCCAGACAGGTTGGTTTACATACTCTGTGCTGTACGCATTATTTTGGGCCCTCGTCGTAACGCAATAACGGCTTCACCTATATTTTGATGATACTAGTCTTTTTTTCTATGCCGGGAAGGAAACACTGAATACATATATTTATGAAATAATGATGCAATATACATACATACATATCACTCCCGACAATCGGGGTAAGCAGAGCATCCGGTGTTGTGCTACAAGAAACTCTGGTAAATTACAGCACAACACCGACCACCACATATTGCAGTTATTTGTACAAGATATCAAGCAGCATGTAATGCACCAGGAACCACCTACTGCAAGAATTGGGTAGAAGTACTATGCCAAAGTGAGAGGTGGCGAGCCTGTCGCCCTTTAGCACGGCATCTTGTCTTTATCCCTTAGTCGCCTTTTACGGCATGCATGGGAAGAGATGCAGTGGTGTCATTCTTTAAGTACCGTCCCCACACGGTACAATACGCAATATACCTATTATAAATATAATTAATAATAATATAACGCTATCTATTATTGGCTGAGCGAAGCGAATCCTACTCTCCTGGGGTCAAAAAACTTTTGGTTTCTGACAAACCTAAACGGTTCGGTCAATTGGGCTGAAATTTAGTAGATTCTTTCTGCACGTCAATAGCTCGCCACACCAATATTCAACTTCGTAGAAAAACTGGCAAGAAACTTCGATGGATTTTTTTCCTAAACGCTTAAACCGATTGGGCTGAAATTTTGTAGGTTCATTGTATACGCCAATATCTCACCATACACCAATTTTCAAGTTCCTAAAAGAACTGACAAGAACCATCTCTGAAAATGTATCAGCTCCTTTCGTGAGTATCGTGAAGCCTGTTAAGACAAGACTGGCGTATACACGCCAAGTTTCATTTCTGACGTCCGAGGAACCTTGTCAAATTTTAACTTGTGCGTTGCTAGCACACATTCTAAAGAATAATTAAACTTGACAAGGTTCCTCAGACGTCAGAAATGGAACTTGTCAACCGTACATCTATCTACCTTGTAGTAGAATATCGAAAAAAATTATGGCGCTACTGCACACCGGGACTTATAGATGGCGCTGATTTAAAAAATTAACTCGTAGCCTGGTTACAGTTTTTACGAGTATAAACTTTAATATAATAGTTATTTTACAAATAATTAATGATAAATGAGAAACGTGAGAGTTGCTACAACGTGTGCAGGGTGTTTTCGAGTGTGGGTTGCGGAGCAGCCTAGTTGGTGAGCGCACGCCTCTTACTCGAGAGGTCGTGGGTTCGATACCTGGTATGCGCACAATTTATCTGGATTTTAAAATGTCGGTTAAAATTTGTTTGCAAAATAACAATGCACCCTGGTGAAGGAAAAAACCGTGAGGAAACCTATACACTAACAATACGAATGTGTTGTAGTGTATAAAGGTTGACTGGAAGAGATTGCCTCCGGCAATAAGTCCGCCTTCTACTAAGCAGAAAAATTTATATATTTTTTTTATTGTTTTCTCATAAATGGCAAAAAAAACTGTTTGACTTAGGCCCTTTCTTAACTGGCGAGTCGGCTGGCGACACCAGGCCTTAAATAGAGGAAACAGCACTGCCTCCTCGAACTGGATATACATAAGATCGATTCGAGCTTGCTTGACAACCTCGAGGCGAAATTGGCTGCATCAGAGCATGCGCTCGGGCCCGTCTGATCTCAACCAACCAACAGGACCAATGATAAAAGCATTCTCGTGTCCAAAACATATTTGTGTGTTGCAGGTAAAGCGATGCGCAGCGCTATATCGCGCCTGGCGCGGGACCAGCTCGTCATGCTACCTGCCACCATAGACGACCCGACCGTGTTCGTGGACGTTAAGCGAGCACTGCAGAAGTTGGGTTACGCGCTCGACGCGCCCGATCCCGTATATTGATAGAGTGGACAAAGTAGCGCGCTCTATTGAAAATATTTAAAAAAACGTTTCGCGCTTCGCTTTTTCGCTTTTGCGCTTTTGTTGTTTCGTAAATTTTACAGCATGTAATGGTCCTTATGCCCGTCGACGTTTTATTCACGCAGAAGGTCAAATTCAAGTTCAAGTTCTTTATTTCAACTAGCAATTTAGTTTGATTCAAGTATCACAATGCCATAGAAAATTGTCAACACATTCAATACAGGAAACAAGCATACAATACAATGGGTTATAAAATAAAAAATAGGTAAAAGTTTTAGTATCGTTCAATTCCGAAGGTTATAATTATATAAAATTATAATCATTATATACCATATCCCCCTCCTCTTGTTCGCCTTCGCCCATCCCGCTACACTCTCGCGGAACACCCCTTTGTAGTCGATAGAAGAGTTGTTGGAACTGCACGATTCTCTAAATCGCTGTTGTGTCGCACTGCAAAGGTGTGGAATGGGCTTCCAGGGAACATGTTTCACTATTCCTAGAATCCACGGATCTTTAAATCGCGGGTCAATAGCCTTTCCCCAGACAAAGGTGTGGAATGGGCTTCCAGGGAACATGTTTCACTATTCCACGGATCTTTAAATCGCGGTTCAATAGCCTTTCCCCAGAAACCTGGCAACTCCTCAGTGGCTAATTTGGCTGCACTCGAAGCGCCGGCTGCAAGCACAGCCTCCCAGGTCGGAAGCCATATAAAAAAAACATACCACATCCTAAAATATCATACCATGGCATTGAATACTATGCCAAAGTTACGGCCTTTGCGATTTTTTCATCTTTTGCGTAAGTAAAATATGTCCACAGGCGTAAGCATAAGCTTTTAAGCATAGTTTGGAGTTGAAATCCTTGTATTGGCAATACAAGGTCCCCGCGTTTATGTCTTAAAATATTATTCTTATTTTTTTTTATTGAAACTGACACGGAAGGCTACATTACCTAATGTACCAGTTTTCTGGTACCAGTGACGTCAGCCTGAACATCTGGGTGAGTTATGTCGGAAGGTGCCATGTCAGCGCTTCCCTCAATTTCATGTGCTCATGCAACTATTGTCTGAGAAAATTTAAAAATATATGTGTGATAATAATATAAATTCAGCCAAAATAACTTAATAAAATAATATGTAATGTACATGTAATTATATAACTTGTAATACTTAATAAAATAATATATGATAACAATCGCAATAATAATAGTACCTATAGTTTGGGGTACTTAAAATACAGTGTGAAGGTGCCCCTAGCGGACCGACACATAAGTAAATGTTCAAATGCCCGCGGCCGCCGTCGGGCTACACCTCTGCGTTAGACTGGCCTGCGCTATGTATCACGACTCTTATAAAATTGCTTGCAAGCATATTGTCGTATTAAAACGATTTTCAATGTCATAAGAAAAACATTTTCGCGTATATCTCAAGAAAATGAATAGTCTTGTGATTATTATCTACTGTAAAAATATAGTGATCGATAACTTCATTTAACATGCTAGACTCGGAGTACGAAAGTCATATGTTTTGTAAATCATTTTATATTTTTCAGTTAAAAAATAAATGTTAATATCGTTTAATGCACATAAATTGTACATAAGGTAGTACATTAATGCCTAAAGCCTTTTCGACCAGTCTACCCTTTTTACATAAACTTTACAAAAATACTGTATCCATGTTATTTTAAAAACACTAGATAATGATTTTCTATGAAACACTTTATTTTATTTTAACACCCATTATTTGGCCATTATGAAAAAAAATGGTATATGATGATTCTGAGTAGGTAGGTACATATAATATTATGGAGTACAGAGGGCAGGTGTATGTATTTTTTTTCAATAAATGCACTAAAAGTAGGTGTTAGGACGTTGGACGCTAAACCGATTTCTTGGTATGCATCGTTAGGATACTTGGATCGACGATCCAAATATTGAATACCCAAATAATCCTATTAGCCCAGTCAACTTACAGAGTTAAATATGGTGACCTTGCAAAAAATCACAATAGCGATTTTATTTTTTGTTATGGATAACATCTATAAGGAATATTCAATTACAAAGAACTACCAAAAATGTTATATTTTTTTAAAGTGATCATTTTGATGTGTTTTTTTTGTTAATTAATGAATGAAGATGACCGGAAATTCTCCATTGATGTTGATACCCATTTTCTCCCACTCAAACATCTTGAACCCGTCTTCCAGTGGTTTTGTAAAGAGCTTGGGTGAGATCACTTCCCCTTGTCTTACTCCCTTTACAAGTGGGATGGCCCAGATGTAATTATGGAGTATCACAGTCATCGTCCCCGATCGATATAAATTTTGGAGTACCTCGACGTATCCGTGGTCGACTATGCATCTTATGGGGTTTTCGACAGCCCACTTTTAACTGAGTGGGCCTTCTCGTAGTCGATAAGGGCAAGGAACGTTATATTGATCAATCTAGTAACAATTTTATATTTATTTACATTAAATAGGTTTCTTAAGTTTTTAAGTTAGTTTTTTTCTAGTTTAGTCTGAATGACTAGAGTTAAATAAAGTGTATGAAAAGTAAATATAAGTGGAATCTCGTTTATCCGACATATTGCGAATGTGGATTAACAAGTTCGACTACTTGCGAAAGTACATACCCAGTACAAAGGGAGAGAAGTTTTAGACTTGCATAACTTAATTCGGATAACCGGGATTTTACAACACAAGATTTATTTAAGTATGTTTAGGGGACAGTTGAAATGTTAAATATGAGTAGTAACTACTAGCAAATGTTATTTGTAAGTTAAATAAAATGAATAATTTTATTAAACTTATTATGTACTTACGTAAAAAAAAATTACAAAGTTACAGAATTCATGAATAAGTGGAAGTTTGAGTTTTCTTTTATTATATCTTGCTATTGTGATTATTAAATTACGTAATTATTAATGTTATAGTTAAATTTTATTTTAACAATTACAATAATTTAGATAAAAATCAAAGCGGATTTGTGTAATGTGATTTTACAAGGTGATAAAGGAACGTTTTTTTGGGAAAACATTGAATATGTCATTGTAGAAATAATCACTGTGTAAATGTTTCTGTAATAAATGTACACATTCTAACGTAAATAAAACAATATGTTTTGAAGGCATTGATTTTTTGCGTTAGTAAATAAACCGTACCCTTTTTATTCTCTTGGTTAAAATTCAAGTGTCATGTTCATGACATTGACAGCAAAATAACTTTGCAAAGTTGTTGAATTTTTTCTTGGTTCAATTTATAATTCATTTTCATCGTTTTGTTTTCGAAAAGAACATACAAAATAAATAGTATTTTTAGAATAATATCCATTGCAGTGTTAGCAACAAGAAGTAAGAAATGAATTGCATATGCAATGAGAGTGCATTACCTAAACTGAACTTGACGAATTACATAGGATTGCAAAAGCCTCACAACTCTTTTATATTCATTCATCGAAAGTTCTTCAAAGATGCACACAAGAATGTTGTGAAAAATATTTCGTATAGCAAAGAAATTAATGACATGAACTCGGAAGAAGAATACGTCCAATTTGAAAATAATACTTCGACAAGAGGTTTAAGTAATTGCAATGAAGTTCTAAATGAAACAGTTAAATTTGCAAAATCAATAGCACCTCTTATACTGAACAGTCCAGAAAACAAATACAAATTACCGAGAAAAAAGGAATATAAAAGCGCTAGTGTAAAATTTACTGACCTAAAAATTCAATGTAATAAACGAAATTTTAAAAGAGACTGGAGTAATAATCGTAACTCTGATAGAAGAGAAATCGAAACATGTGAAATTGGTACACAGTACGTAGATGATTTCGAATCGACAAATGAAGAAAGTAAGGTGGAAACTTTGAAAATATTTAATAAAAGTATTCAATATCTTGCTACCCACAAATGTAATGACACATTTGAAGACGAGGATACTCTCTACGAAGTTAATTCATATTCATCGCATTCTAAAAGATCTGAGTTCATTAAAGGTGACTCTGGTGGAATTATCGCGAAGGGAAGAAAACGGGAAAGTGAGGATAAATCAATGAAAGTCAAAAGGAAACAACTAATAGATATGTTAGGCACAGATTTGAAAACTGAGGAAAATAACACTGAAATAAAATTTACAATAATGAATCACGGCGAGAAAAAACAGTTTACTGATGAAATTTCGTCGTATATCCTACAAGCTCTTAAATCGCAAAACAAAGTTGTTATTGACTCAAGTATTACAGAGTTTCCCAAAAATTGTAATACATATAATCAGAAACAATCTACAAAATGTGTAGATCACCCAAATAATTATTTGAAGAATGAGGAAACTACAAGTTATTTTCAAGAGCCATCTATGATACAGACAGTAGCTAGCTACTCAGAACCACTTTTAGTGAAATCACTAAGATCAAAGTCAAAGACTACTAATAAACAATCGCCACACAATGTTCGTTTGGGAGAGTTTATCAAACAAAGTCACAATGATAATAAAAATGAAAATATGACAGATGAAATGAATGATGATAAGGTACTTGACTATTTTGAAAAACTTCACGGTAATAACTGTGAAGAAATACAAGTTGAGAATTTCAACGATTTCCAAAATACTCTCCCATCTCAACATAACACCATCGGTAGTTATAGTCAAGTAGTCAATCAAAGCCGAGAAACTGGTACACCAATTAAAAGAAACACAAATTATTGCAATAACAATCAGCAAATACATCAAAATGGATTAAGTATGCAGGGTCCAAATTCTCGAATTCCTATGCGTGGAAACTACTGGAACACACCAAAATAAATATAGTGAGCATATTTTTTGGTATGGACAAGCATTGGCTCCTGTGTTTTCTGACTCAATATTTACAATTTATTTAATTATTACTTCTATCCATGATACTGGCACTTGTTGTAGTTCTTAAGAATTCGTAAAAAAAAAATTGAATGTTTTATGTCATCCATTGTTATCCATTTGTGAATGTGATTATTTTGCCCTAAGATTTTGAAAATGCTTGATATTTGAGTAATTTACATTGGACAATTTTTGTACTTCTGCATTATAATGTGTAGTTGTAAATATATCTTCTAACCAGAAGTCTTGCGCGGGGCGCGGGAGCGAACCCTGCGCCCCTAACTGCGATTCAAAATGTTCGAAACCAGTACCGGTACGTGAATAATATGTTTTTGTTTAATCATTGAATTAATCACAATCTTATCGTGGCCATGCATCGCATATGAATCTCTACATTCAGACTTTCTTTAAGTAACAATTTCATGGAGGCGTCAAGCGTCAAGAGGGTCACGTGGCTTGTCACTTGATTAGTCTTGTGACTTCGAGCGTCGCCCGTCATAGTTCAACTCAGTTGAACTTTTTCGATCGGAAGTAGTTGACGCTGTATTTATAAACAAACATTTATTTCGAATTTCGAATTTTCGTATAAGTATAATTTGAATAGATAGGTTCTTTTGTTTAGAATTATAAATGCATTTTTAGTATCCATTTCATTTTGACATATGAGAGGAAAATAACCTTGGAAAGAACTTGCTCGTGACCTAGAAAAGTAATCAAATTTTCCGCGTTTTTAAATAGCGCTCGCTGCTCACGCCGCTCACGAGCATCGACCCTAAAAAAAACGATATTTTCATAGCGTCGAGCGCAACAAAATGTCGAGCGATAAATTAGGTCACTCAACCCTTGACGCTTGACGCCTGGTAGCGTGAGCGGTATTTGAAATTAAAATAAAAACGCTGGAAAATGTATTACTTTTCTAGGTCAAAGAAAAAAACAGTATTAAGTAAATAAATAAATAATATATATAAATAAAAAGTAAATATTGGAAATTTCAAATTTTTAAATAAATGATTGTTTATAAATACAGCGTATACAACTACCGAGCTAAAAATTTCGACTAAGTTGAACTTTGGCGCGCGACGCTCGAAGTCACACGACCAACCGCGTGACCAGCCACGTGATCCTCTTGACGCTCAGCGCTTGACGCTTGACGCCCCCATGAAATTGCAACTTGCTCTTTATAGGACTATATTGGGTCAGGGTTTTGAATGGAGGTCCAATCATGAGGTACGTAAAACAAATAAAAATAAATTAGTTCTTGGTCCACAAAGAGATTGAGATATCTCAATACCCTGAACCAATATATTCTATAGTAGCAAGAAACTAATGGGGAAATGTGTCCTAATTCGAAACGTGAGCTCTATATTATGACAATTACAACAAATTAGAAATGAATTATCCACTTTTACATTATCATGAAAATTAAAATTTTCATTAATTATACGTACTCTTTCATACTTCGATGGATTTAAATATTGATTTCGGCCCCTTTTCGATGATCGTTTGACCTCGGTAAAATAATTAACACGAACTGTCAAATTCAGGAAATCGTAACCCGCAGTATATCAGTCCTCGAATCAGACTCCCGTCCAACTACCAGCCTTACCACTAAGCCGAAGTTCGTGATGAGGCCACACTCCGCTCCTCAGACGTTCAAGAGAACAGCTTCCAGTGGAAGTGCAGCTACCACATCATCAGGCGGAGTCAGCGAGGCGGAGAGAGTCTTGGGGGTGATGGAACCTAGTGATCATAGCGCCTTGTCGAAGACGTCTTGATTTAATGCGTAGGTATTATTGGTTATGAAAGAGTTGCATTTACACATTATATGAATAAACGATTTTAATAATGAGATAGTTCTTTGAATGGCTGGCTTGTGCCGAGTAGCATAGATAATTGAAAAATTATAATTTGGTAACTGTTTACTAAAGGAAAACTAATCAAAGGACATTTCACGTTACTACACGATAACACGAAAAGCTTTATCAGCGTCGTTGGCTCAGTGGCTGCGATATTCGCTATTCGATAACCGAAGTTAAGCACTGCCGAGCGCGATCAGAACTTGGATGTGTGTGTGACCGATTGACCGTGGACGCTGGTCGTGTTTCGGATTCCACGTTAATTAAAATGTAGGTCCCTTCCTTCTTCTTACATGGTGGTAGGGTTAAACCTGCCCGGGTTGGTACCACCACATTGAATGAAGGTCGGTCGAAGAGGCTATGAAACATAGTTCGTGTTTTCCGTCCAGTTCAGTGTAGCTGGAAGGAAGGGCTGATATAGTACTTACCTACATTTAAGCTCACACACTGGTACCAGAGAACTGGTACATTAGGTGATGTAGCCTTCCGTGTCAGTTTCAATTAAAAAAAAACACTAAACCTGCTTGAGGCGACGCACCGTTGGATGATTGAGACAAAAAGAGATAATTAAACATGTCGCGAACATGTTTTCTGTATCGAATGAATTGGTGGAATGGGGAGGAAAATTGACAATTTATCCCGATAGGTGGCGTCTTGTCGTTGATACCCATCTATCGGGCACTAAGTGCCTGATAGATGGGTACCAACTACAAGACGAAGTCTTAGTACTTAGTAAGTTCTGTTTACCCTGTTTGTTTAAATTCAATCATTCATATTTTATCGCAAATTATTATTTATTATAATAAGCACCTATAGTGATCAGCTAAATATTATTGTTGATATACATAAATAAAATAAATAAATAAATATGGACTTTTCTGCTCCGCAGAAGGCGGACTTATTGCCGGAGGAAATCTCTTCCAGCCAACCTTTATACACTACAACACATTCGAATTGTTAGAGTATAGGTTTCCTCACGGTGTTTTCCCTCACCGGGGTGCAGTTTAATTTTGCACACAAATTTTAAAACAGATTTTATAATCTGGAAAAACTGTGCGCTAACCAGGTATCGAACCCACTACCTCTCGAGTAAGAGGCGTGCGCTAACCAACTAGGCTACTCCGCAACCCATTGATGACCGTGATACAAGAACAGTTTATTTTTTCCTTTTATCGATTTTTTTTTGCTAAACGCATCTTTTAACCCCGCTACAGTCAACATGTAATTTGACATTGTGTTTTGTGGTAGATAATACCACGGAGAAAATTCAAAATAAATCATAATAAATATAAGATCAAAATTTATGGGTACCAGCGATGGAGGCGCCATCTGGAATTCGCCCATAATTCGCTAACCGATTGGTTAGATTTCCATTTTCACACTGATTTTGGATGTTTCTCTGTTAGGTCTTAAGAGACTTCATTCTTTTTTTTTATAGATTATTTTTCAAAGGCTGATTACTTACATGCGTTGGTAAGTCAGATATAACTGGAAAAAATAATTTTAAATGTCTTCAACTTGGTGAATATGGTAAATTCTCGTACCTCAAGTACCGAGAGTAAAAAAAAAATTAACACGCGCCTATGCTAATTTTAAGGTGACTGCGACTATTGCGAAAACCCTAACCCCACCCTAAATAATTTTAAAATAATTTTTATATTTATTTTTAAATAACTTTGAAATTATTGTAATTTTTCAGAAAAATGACATTTTTTGCACAAGCACGCGGGTAAATAAATAGTCCGCGTGCTTGTGCCAAATTTTTTCAGCACAATAACAACAATGAAAAAGTTATTTGAAAACCTAGATTTGACATTGGGGTAGGTTATGAAGGTCGGCAGTAGTCCTCTTAATAGTTTTTAATGCCAATTCTTCTTTTTTTTAATGAGCTGTGTTCAAATTCCGATCTCCGATCAAAGCTTTCAGGCAAATGAGATTAAATGATTGTACTTGAATATGGTTTGCATCGCCGCAAATACGGATGAAATTAGGAATAGGGCATTGTAATAAAATGCGCCGAATAAAAATTTAACTAATTTTATTTTTTATAAAATTTCACTATAATACATATTTACAAAAATTACGAAACAATTTATAGTAGGTACTGAGATGTGTGATGCGAAGAATGAGCGAGATGACGAGAGTGGCGCGAGCGAGACAGACGACTGAGGCGGCGGCGGCGTCCGCTTCCGCGCCATAACAAAAAAAATATGAAAATACAAAAAGTAAAAACTAAAGTCGCAGCCAAACTATCGCTATCTAAGTTTCTCGCCATACACAGTGATAGATTGGCTCCTGCTAAGTCTAGAGATGAGAAACTAACGACCACCGAAGAAATAAGGACATCATCCATAAAGCCCTTGAAACTCATCTAAACGTTAAACAGCTTATCGTCTCAACTATGCTCGTAGGGACAGAGCTTAGGCAAGAGAAAGAAATACGCGAGTGCATTTAGTTTCAAGAGCCCATAAAGAATTGGTCAGTTACTTCGTCCGTGTAGGTAACAAGGAACCGTGCGCCGCCGCCACTTCTGAAACGACGCGAGCGTAATGCACAGTGCGCGTCGCGCGGCCAACGAGCCAATCAGAAACCGCCGCCGTCCCGACAGCCCGCAAGGCGACCCTATGGTTCCGTAGAACCTACTTTGAATCTACTTAGTTGAGCAAGTGTGCGGCGAAGCCTCTTCAGAGACTTAGATGATGGAGGTGATGAGCCGCGCCTTGAAGTTGACTATTCTCTCGGAGGTCTGGGCGAGACGAAGGATGAGGTCTTGAATGAGGTTCGCAATGCCTCTATTGGCGATGATGAAAAGACGGGTGATAGGGCCGGGAACTCCTTCGGTGAGGTTATCTCCCTTGGCGGCAGTGCCATCAGCCGCGACTGCGTCGCTACCATCTTCGGCGGGTTCGGTGGCGCTCGATCCGGCTACCAACTGAAACACATACAGAACACTAAGTACTTATCTGCTACTTTTTTTCAACAGAATCATGACTAAGGAAGACTTGCTTTAGAATCAAATCATATTGGGTCATTTCGATGAAAAGGTACCTACCTACAAAATTTAATAAGATTACAGCTTAAATGAAATTGCTGTTGTATTATGCCTCAAGTGGAATAATATCCCTCTTGAGGCATCATGAAATATTATTATGATTGATCATACATAAGGGTCCAAACAGAAGTAACACAAAAGGCCTACGATGCTTCCTCAGAGGGTGCTGTCTTTGGAAACTGGTAGAAAAATGTCAATATATACATTTGGCACGGGCCATGATTGATATGTAGTCTTACTTATCCTTAGTCCGTCATAGTCACATACCCACAGTCATGTAATCAATTTTAATTACTACATTTTTAATGCTGCAAGAATTCACATGACATACCTAAACCTGCTCTTCTCTGACCTATGACATCTTTGCATTTCTTATTCACAGGAAATAGGAAACGAGAAACCAGTTATTGAATTCAAAATCCATCATCAAGCTCATTAGCATGCTAGGTACTAATTATGAAATCGAGGTAGCAATGTAACCATAAATCTGCGTGTCTTATTATAAATCTAGTCCACCATGTTACGAAACTACGCAGGTCATCCTGTTGGTACTACATTAATTCTAAGTTGTCTTTCCATTAAACTTGGTTCACACCATAACCTATTTTGACAGTTCATGTAGGAAATATTTCTATTAACCCATTTAGTTTAATAGGTCACGCCAAGGGGTATGGTGCGGACCAGGTTACAACTAATTAAGCGAGTACACCTATGGATCAGAAGCCATCGATTATCTACATACATTCAGCACTACCTTTCTCAGCGGCACTACGAGCTGTCATGTCAGTCTTGTGTAAGAAGCGGTGAGGTATAAAAGTTTCAGTTTCGAGTATTTTGGGTTCATTGATTCAGGGTCTTAATTGAAAGGGTGCAATATTTGTGCGTGCACCTACACACTTTCATTTAATGATAGCTTTGTCAAGTTTGGATAGTAAGTTAGTGCAATTGATTGGGAATACAAATGGCGATATAGGATGAATAAATCTTGTGTCAGGAATTATTTCGGGACTTCCTTGGAATGGCAGGTACTCATGTGTTAGAACTACGAGTAAGTGGTGCATTTATTCAGTGCTGATCTAAGTTTATGTGAGGTGCGATGGAATATTAATTGGAACGTAATGGAATGGGTGGATTCAGTGTGCATGTTGTTTCATAGTAATTGAAAAGGGAATTTAAGCTTAGTAATTTGTTACGATTAGTGTCTGTTATCAAGTGAGTTAACGCATTTGCATTTATTAAAACTTGTACGTTCAAGTTTATATTTTCTCATACATTTTAATCTTATCTAAAGACGAATAAAATCCAGTATATTTTCATAAATTTTATTTATTTTGTAAAATTTCACTATTACTATAACACCTACTTATAAGATAATTTACAGAAACAAAGTCAGGAAAGAATATTTAGGACTAGCACTATTTATAGCACCATAACACTTAACCCTATCTACATATTTACAATGAACTCTCGCCGTTTAGACCATCAAGATCCCGACTAAACCACACCACCAAAAACATCTAATAACTATTACACTGGAACCAGCTTAGATGAAGGAGGTAATGAGACGCGCTTTGTAGTTGATGAGCCTTTCTGAGGTCTGCGCCACACGAAGGACTAAATCTTGGATTCCGTTAGCAATGCTTCGGTTAGTGACGATAAGGAATCGTGTGACTGGTCCAGCAACGGCTTCTGATTCTTTAGCAGCGGTAAAAGCTCCTGCGGCTCCAGCTCCGAGGTTCAGGCCGAGTTTAGCGCCAAATCCACCGCTAACACCAGCGCCGGCAGTTCCGCCTGCGCTGACGGCATCAGTTCCGTCGTCAGCGGGTTCGGTCGCGCTCAGGCCAGCTCCGAACTGGGACACGACATGTTGCATAGATTGGATGTCAAAGATCGACGTTAAGAAATGGCATGGCGAACTGATGTATGATTTCCATATTAGGTAACTCATTAGAAGTTAATAAAAAGATTAAGGCAATGATGTCACATTTCGAAATTTCACACGATGATGCTAATGATAATATTTCAGTTTATACAATTATGTAGGTATGTGGAAACCTTTGTTAAGTATATAAGTAGTGTCTAAAACTTTCTCTGAGGGGTGTATAATTAAATTAAAATCATATAAGTAAAGCAATTATTAATGAAAAAGTAAAACATAAATAGATTAATGATTAGGTAAAATTATTTCATAAGCAAGAATAGATAAACGTAAGTAGAGTAGAAAGTTACCACCGATCGAAACCAGAAAACAGCCAAACTAAAAATACTATTTTTTTAAAGCTTTCGAAACGCAGCATACCCGTCGAGTTTCCAATTTCCTCGTTTCGATCATCTAAAAAAATACATTAGACTTACCATTATACACCATAAATAACGCAATCTTATGGGTCGATTCGTGCAGATTGCGATTTCTTCAACTTTTTTTAAGAAATATGAACTTTTAGTGTAGAAATTCCCTCATTTTCGTATGCATATTTCAATTCTTACCCGTTTATACGACTCCTTGTTTTATCTTTTATTACACGATATCATGAGATCAATTTATTTTTATTAGCAGACTCTATAATGCAATCACGCTTGGATCGTCTTCTAGACTTTTCAATGTCTCACTGTATGGGCTCGGTCCTTACAAATTGACAAAAGAGGTATACATACTCTTCCATGATAATCGAGTTCATGATAATTTATCATTTTCGCTGTTTCTGGAAATTATAACGTGTCTTCTGTAAAATCTTACGACAACGTACGATACCTATATTTATATATTCTTCTTTTATACATGGATCCAGAAACAAATATATATCAAGAGACTTCTGTATTACTTCTTATACTAAGAATATGTTTCAGATCTTGAATCTTGATTTTTCAGCGTAGGCTCATCATTGCACCTTCATTGATTGGACATTGATGAAAAAATTCCAAGTCAACTAACTGAGTGCAAATAAAACACTGACGTATGTCGATTCAAAACAAGCAAGTTGGCGTTCGACGTCGGGACGGAACGGGTCTGTGTAGTTATATCACTGAGGTGAAAGTCGCGCACGCGCATATGTTACGAGACACCAAATCTGCGTGCGCGCACCGGCGCGTGCGCACGCTGATGCGCCGAAGGCTGTTCTTAGAACCGCTGTTCGAGGAATCGGGAAGGATTATGCTTATGCTTTTTATAATGGATGACTGGTCCTTGTATTCTTGATATTCGGGCACTCGCTGGAGACTTTTCTTGAAATTTGGAACTAGCTTTTTCGAGGAATATTTTGTTGAATTGTAAGTATTGTCGGTGCTTTTAGTAATCCGGATGGTATGGCTGAATGAATGAACGACACCGGTGTGGAATTACAGAATTGCTGTCAAAAGTCTCAGATTAGAGTTAGAATTTTTGGTAAATTTAAAAAGTCACAAAACGTCTCAATCCCAAAGGTTTTATAATAAACACATATTGGGTATTGTCCCATACTACATCCACAGAGAACGAACTAGGCAATTTTTCTACTGTGTCCCACATGTAGTTATGTAATTACGTGTCATATAGACTTTGTCTGAAATTGTGTTTTGGAAAATATTAAAACGGCCGCCTTCAATTGTTATATGTTCACAATCTCATGAGTCATTATCGCATAAAAACGTTCAACGACGACCCACAATTTGGCTGTGTCCCATACCCCCAAATTCTACCAGAACAACTTCTACTTATAGATATTCGGCCAAAGCGTTCGACAATAGCTACGTGTGTTCTACGGTGCAGTGGAGATAGTGCGAGCGGTGCAGTGAGTTCGGAGTACTTGTGTGTTATCTCTGGTAGCCGAGTGAGTGGCGGAGAGGCCCAGGTTGATGGAGTCTGTCCCGGCGATCAGCCGGAAAGCGGTGCCGGCAGCCCGCGCCATCGTCTCAGCCGGTCGCTGCCAGTTTTAGGGTTCCATGTTCATATATAAAAGTCATATCCATTAAAGATCTTCTCTGCAGCTGCGACGATGAACCCGAAACTCCCAAGATCCTTATTGTGTGAAATAATTTAAAGGAACCATTCTGTAGTTTGTCGTGTAAAAAAAAGTTAACATAAGTGGATATTGAAGAAAAGTATGAAGAAGAAGTAGACAAAGAATTGGCACAGCCGGTATATGAAGCAAAAGTATAGTATAGTTGTGTGGTTGAGTACCATCCGATGTTAGATTTAAGATATAGTGTCATGTTATATTATGTTTGTTAGATCCATTTGACCAATTTTCAGCGAGTTTTTAATGATGTCTGTCAGAGTCAAGTCATAAAAACAGAGGAAGCTTATAATATGGTGGTACTCACTCTGATGATGTCGAAGAGGAAGTTGCCGGAGCCGCCGCCGCTGCCGCCGGTGCTTCCGCCAGCGTTAAAGTTCAGGAATCTGTAATAATAGGACTACAATTAGTTGTGATTTCTCCACGAAGTGTTAAAAACAAAGTCATCAAGTAGATATAGGTAATAAGACAATAAGTAAAATTACGGAAAACCAATACCAACAAGAAATAGGGTTACATTTTATGAACGATATGTTGTCGTACTCAACGAGTATTGAAGAACTCATGAAATTTAGAATAAACCTTTATCTGTACAATCAAACACATCAAAGAGGTACGCACCCTCCTTGTCTCTTGTTGCGGTCCTGTTCAGTCTGGTCCGTGTCCTCAAGACTGATCTCATCGAGCTGCGAGTTTGTCTGAGCGGCGGTTTCCTGATCCTCACTGGCCGCCGTCTCCAAGTCCTTGCCTCCCTCAGCGAACTGGACCCGGACCTCCTGCTGCTGCGACTCCGCTCCAGAGAGCAGCTGGTTCTCGTCGGCTGACGAGCCCTGCGCCTAGAAATTCACGGTTAGTATTAGCTGTAGTTAAATCACCTGACGCGGCCCAGACAACTTTGTGCGTAATTCCTCAACATTTAAAATAAAATTATGTTTAAACTTTACACGTGATTGAGATTATCGTCTTATTTAGTATGCTTAGTAATTTTTTTTATGCGCTGTTACCAGAAACTAGAATATGAGTAGAAGTGGACAATTGGTGTCAACTTTTTTGCATCAAATCTGACTATCGTTGTGGTAGAACAGACATAAAGACCTCCTTTTATTTCTAATGCTGAGAAATGTTGCACAGTGTTAGGTTTGCAGTCCGGGCCTCAGACACATAAATGGTGATGAAATGATCGACGTCGGGACATGTCAGATTGTTGACCGACGTCGGGGAGATGACCATAACGTCTATGTATGGTTTATGCCGCATATGGATACGGTAATGACACGTGAGTGAGCTGGACGGCGATTATGAGCGCATTAGTGACGTGCTGGGTCCGGTGACGCGCTAGTTACCAGTGACCGTTTGCTGATCGTTTTCGGCGCATCTTCTGTGTCGTTGTCTGCTTCTTCTTTGTGCGCTTCTGACGAAGAATCATCTGGTTTAGGCGTTTCTGATGACAAATGTTCAGATGCTTCTGATGATGTGTCTGTTTTCGGACTTTCTGATGATGTGTTTAATTTTGGCACTTCTGAAAAAATTTCAAAATTTTCGGAAGCAGCATCTTTTTTGGGCGAATCAGATTCAATTTTTTCTTTTGGCACTGCGGACGAAGCGTTTTCTTTGGGTGTTTCAGACGGATTATCCTCTTTAGATAAGTCTTCTTTTGTTTCTTTATCAGGGGAATTTTCTGTATCATTTAAAATAACATCTGGTGATTCGGAGCTTACTCTAAGCGGTTCATTAGGTGATACCGGTGCAGATGAAACAGGGATTGTTTCAACATCGCTATCATCGTCGTCATCATCAAATGTAACTGTTCCACTACCAGAGCTGCCAGTTCCACCGCTGCCTCCAAGTGCTCCCAGGAATAAAGGCCCGAACGTTCTGAAGAGCGCTCCAGTGAAGTTCTGTATTTTCTGTTCGACAATCTAGAACACAGGCTTTGCTCAGTACATTTTCGACCATTTATCATCCTTTGTTGTGAGTTTGTGTAGAAGATTGGAAGGTATTTACCTGCGTTAAAGTAGGGAAGAGCTGTCGCAGGATGCCAATGGTCCGTTTGTTGCGCTCGCTCAGCTCAGAACCAGGTTCGCCCAGGTTGAGAGAGTCCAGTGTCTCCTGAAGCAAATTTATATTAATTTACGCTAGGCATCAATGCGCAACAACAGTGTTGGCTATAAACTCGCCGTCGTATAAAGTCTTAGAAGTACACTTCTTCAGAAATATTAAAACCTTACGGAACTGTGAAGGATATTCATGGGAAAAATTTGCTAGTTACGTAACGTACATATCAAAATAAAATATAATGCAATTTATAATAAATAAAACAGCTTGTCTTATAATAAAGTATTCTCTTATCAGAGGTTAGAAGTGATAATTATAAAAACAACTTAAAACAGAGTTAGAAATGGTATGCTTACACATATACAAACTTGACATGTACGTAACATTACGTGACCTTACGTAAATAATGAGAACGCACGTAACTAATTAGACATTGTCGCAGTTCAGAGATTTAACAATCCAGTCGCCACCTGCACCACCTAGCTAGACTTCTGACCTAGCAAGTTAGCGATTTGGCAATATAAAATGAGCTGTCTGAATGAATCTAGCGCTCAAGTTCTGATATTTATCTCGCGTTATAAAACTAACGCATGTGTTACGCGCTAGCGCATTCTACGCGTCTTTGACATATCGGCTTATCCAATTCTAGAATGACTAGATTTACACTCTCCTCTACTACTCTCTTCTCTTCTCTACTCTACTTTTAGAGTGTAATTATAGTTATTCTAGCCTTGGATAGGACGGCATGTATTGCGAGAGTTCACGCTTCACTTCTATTATTACGCTTCATTCATACGATCACGCTTCTTACGCGGAGGTGTAGGCGGAAAAAATAGAGCGCCATTTGACATGTACCTGCAATACATCCTTTTATTCAACCACCGTTATACATCCCTTCATGCATGAGCGCCGGTTACGAGTGCTGCGAACTTGCCCCGTCCGTTAAAGAATACCAATTTGGGCATGGTATGTTCGCCTAGAGTGGCCCTGTTTGATCGTTCCTTCTACATTCTCTTCATATATTTGTTTGGTCATTCTCTCACCATTCTCTCCATGCGTCCAAACCATCTCTCTCTCCATAGATGTATTTCTCTCTCTTGTCTTTATGTCTTCTGTCAATCCACACTCTTCTGTCACACATTAATATCCTGTCTATATTTTTTGGCAGCCATTTCTTCGCCCATCTGCTGGGTACTGGCCTCTCTCATTTATATGATATGAGAGGATTTAGTCATACACTTCCACGGTGAACAATCGGCTTGGAAGTTGGTTTCCTCACGATGTTTTCCTTCACCAGAGTGTCAGCAGCCATATTAGCAATAGTATTGTGCTCTCAGTGGGGATAGAACCCGCACCTCCCGCTCGAGAGGAGTGCTCTTGCCCTTTCGGCTAATCTGACACTCGCCATTCTAACAGTACAATTATTGACAATCCGAAATGTTATAGCAAGACGCTAATATGCAAGCGCTAGCGCGCGTTAGCGATGTAACACAGAGTCTGTGCGCCGAATGCGCGCGCAAGTTGCAGTTTAGCAGGTTGTGGCTGTGATAGTGGAGTGGGGTTGCGCAAGAGTCGCAAGGCCGGCGATTTAATAAAGTGTAACGGCGCGGCGCATTCCACCGGTCACTTTCGCACCAGCCCCGAGTCAT
>WYDE02273907.1:0-13374 GCA_009867175.2 Adela reaumurella
TGACTGGAATAGATTGCCTCCGGCAATAAGTCCGCCTCCTGCTAAGCAGAAAAGTCTATATTTATTTATTTATTTTAAATTATCGAATGCTCGTGGGCGCGTGCGTATAATGTCGCCTTTCCCATAAATAAAAACATCCATTCTGTCCATAATATGTGTCCAATCCATCTAATCATACCTTTCTGTCCATTATATGTTTGTCGCTATGTCTGCGGAAAAAAAGAAACTGCTACTTATGTCACACACGGCTACTTGATATTCGCAAACTCACTCATCGACACGCATGGAGTACTCAAGGGTTGCTAACCGTCCGGATTTCGACTGGACTGTTGGGTAAAATTTTTTGGGGTCAGGTCAATGACATCTGACCGGATGCAATTTTTCCTGTCAGGAGGAGAGCCAGTCCGTAGGGGGCCAGTTCAGGGGGGCCCCTACAGACTTGCTCTTCTCCTTCTTGAACCTCCAATACCCCAAGTAATAATCAACCAACCCACCTCTTTGTAACCCAAATATTTCTTAAAAAAATTCGGGATTGCTTCGCTCACCCACTGATTAGATTCCTCTGGCCTGGGTCTGGTGCAGAGGTCTAGATCTATCCTCGGATATTTTTAAGTTTTCTTTTTGTTTTAAATGAAATGAGTAAAGAGTGACTAGAGTAAATTTTGTGTCAATTTTGTGCCCTGGGTACTTCCCGATGACCTAGTGTCAGGAAATTTGGGAAGAAGCAGTTTCAATGTGAAAATAAAGAAAAAATCCGTAAATCTTTAATTTAATATTATGAGAGGAAATGAGAGGATTTAGTCATACTCTTCCACGGTGACCAACCGGCTTATAAGTGGGTTTCCTGACGATATTTTCCTTCGCAGGAGTGTCAGCAGCCATTCTAGCACAATTTCCAAAGTTATAAATATTGTGCTCCCAGTGGGGATTGAACCCGCACCTCCCGCTTGAGAGGCGTACTCTTACCCGCTCGGCTAATCTGACACCTGACTAATATTATATATATCACATGAAAAATCTTTACATGCTGTCCGTCGGTATTACCCTGTTCAATTAAGAAGATATTCCGATTTTTTTTTAATTTGAAGGGCTTTAACTTCAGCCATTAATTTTTTTTTCAATTCTATTTTATTTAATAAAACAATTTCAATTTCGTTAACAATATTCTGAATTTGCATGAAAGAGTGAGTATCTACATAGTATTAATTAAAGATATTGTTGTTATGTTTTATGGAAACTGACACGGATGGCTACATCACCTAATTGCACCAGTTCTTCTGGTACCAGTGATGTCAGCCTGAACACTTTGGTGAATTATGTAGGTGGTGCCATGTCAGCGCTTGCCTCAATTCCATCCGGCTACACTGAACTGGACTGATAACACGAACTATGTTTCATAGCCGCTTCGACCGACCTTCAATCAGTGCGGTGGTAACAACCCGGGCGAGTTTAACCCTACCACTATGTAAGGAGAGGGAAGGGACCTGCAGTGGTGGAAGTGGAATCCGAACCACGACCAGCGTCTACGTTCAAGCGGTCACCCATCCAAGTCCTGACCGCGCCCAGCATTACTTAACTTCGGTAATCGAATACTGAATATCGCAACACTGTGCCAACGACGCGACGCTGATAAACTACCTAATGAAAAATAATTTCACACTCGTGTTCACCTGCTTAAAATTAGTAAGTACAAGTTACGTATTTTTAATTTAAATCTTATAGTCGAATGAATGGCTGGTGATGAAAGAAACGATGTCAAGAGATACCTAATTGACCCACACTACGAGTTACAAACTCTGGGTCAATTGTGTACTAAATAATGAGTGTAAACTGCGCACGCGCATACGGGTTTGTAAGTGAGCATTTCCCTTTTCAAAGACATTTCGCTTTCTTGATGGTTTACGCATTTATTGTTTTAGTTTGAAGAAATACATGTAGTGATTTTATTGAAAACTACCTGTGCTCGCGGCCCGTTCCATATCTGTGGTACGTGCACTTCGTGGTTTCATTTCCAGTGTACCCTAAGCGCCAATAAACGGCTTAATAATAAAAAGATGATTTAAACATTGGTATTGTGAACATGAAAATAAATATTGTACACTTGTGGATGGAGGATTCCACATAGCCGCGTTAGTGTGCAACATCGTGTACACACACACACAAACGCCCTGAAACATACAACCCTCTCTATACGACTCTTTCGGGACGGAAGTAAAGTCAAATTTACCTTTTATAGGTAATCTGTTGGCTTTGGGACAGATCTTTGTCAGGTGTTGGTGAAATTTAAACAAAGAGACAAGCTATTCTCCGATATGGTGCCGATAGGTTAGGTTATAGAAGATGCGTTCTATAAATTAACCGAGGTTTATTTTTTTTAAACCACATAAAATATTTAAACGGAAATAAAACAAGTTCTTTACCATAATATGTCCGTTCCATCGTTTCCTTGTGCAATGTTTTCAAACATATGGGCGTTCTATTTTTTTCTTTGTGAAATTCTGCTTTTCTATTGTTTAGTTAATCTTTTACTATGTGCATTTAATACCCACCTGTAATTTTATAAGTATCGCAAGATGATCTCATGTGGCCCGCAACATATACATAGACCGACCGAGTAGGACTGGGTAGGGTCCCCTGTTGAAAATCCTATAAAATTAGTTTCGAATGGTTCCGTACATTGTAAAGGCATTAAGTTAGTCTTGTGTTTTGGATTGCTAAGGTCATAAAACATGTTTTTGGTATAATGGGATATCGAGCGAAAGCACGTTCAAATTTTGATTTGGATCAAATTTTGTATGTAGTTATGTTTAATACTTATAATATTTTTATTTATTTATCTAATATATTCATATATATTTATATTGGTTTTTTATGCTATTTCATTTGTCTGTATGTTAGAAACTACTTATATAGGTATTTATCGGTTATTTTCAATAATTTCTGTGTTGTCTTTTTCCTGCGCTGCCTTTACTCATATTTGGTTTATTCCCATCACCCAAAGGTTGACTGGAAGAAATTTCTTTTACAGACATAAGTCCGCCTTTGTACTAGTATGTAAGTTCTTTTCTATATATTTGTAATTACTCTGGTAGTGCAATAAAGAATTCATTCATTCATCCAAAAACAAAAAATAAAAAAAAAAATTTTTTTCACTTTAGCTAATCAAAGTACTGGCCCAAATTATCTATACACTTTTGCCATTTTGATGGCAGTTTAGAAGTCTGTTGGACGAGAGGCGATGAAGTCAGCGAAAGCATTTGTACTGCCACTCAGGTGTTGAATTTTTTCCCACTTAAAAAATTATTATTGTCTAAATTTTTGATAACGTAGAAATCTGTTGGCCAAGGTCCGGTGAGCACGGTGGGTGATGGAGAGCTTCCAGCTTTAACTCTTGTAGCTTTGCGATGGTCTGTCGTCAATGTGAATATTTTGTATAGCTGTCACCCAGCCGGCTGTACAGGCTGTTAGACTTTGGTAATTATCGTCAATAATATCCGTTCATACTTCCCAATGCTTAGACGACCTAATGCGTTCCTAAAGACTGGATGTTGCCCCATGAAAAGGAAAACTAAGAGTGGAATATGTATTAAAATATTTAAAAAAAATTTGCACTTTAGGAAACAATTTTTCGCAGCGATGACTCACCATTTGATGGTACCAGATTTTGCATTGACAAAAAGTTTATAATTTTCTTATAATTTCAAGAGAGATTCGTTTAAGAGATTTCAAGAGATTGGTTTAAGCAAGCTCCAATAATCCAGATTCTACTGTACATGGCAAGCAAGATATGTCGTGCGGTGCAAGTTACACTGTACTATGTTGAATGGTTCCACAGTTATAAGCCTGAGACACACAGACTGACGGAGTCAGACCATAAGAATATCCTTTTCACGATTTTGGTGCAAAATTGTAATGAAGTATTTATAGGATGAATTACATCCTCAGTGAGGAGATATCCACAGTGTACAGACATATTCCTAACCTGTTGCATGTGGAGTGATGATAGAATGGGGAAATAAGGAAGTCTATGCAGCAATATAGAATATCTCCATCCAGAATTTTGAAACTACATGGCAGTCATAATATAAAAAAAAAAAAATTAATAATATGTGTGTATGGTGTATTAACCCACTGGCTCAGTTTGGCTACAGCTGCGTCCGGCGGCGCGCGCTAGAATGACTCATATCGGCCATACAGTCGGCGCGCTGTACGGCGAGGAGCGCCATCGAATTTTCGCGTTTAATTGAATTTGAAACATATTTTCATAGCCGATGTAGGTATTGAATGAAAGAAGGAAGAATGACCTACACAATACAGTGTAATGAAGTTCTGACGCACCTCGCAAAATCAATCTGCTATCTATGACCAGTTGAAAATACTTAATTTCCGGTGAGAAATCTCGAGTCATTTTAGAAAGTTTTTTTTACTGAATTTTATCACACGTACGTAAGGTCTCATTTAGAACGACGTCTTTTTACGATTACCATAGATATAAAACATACATTGAAGAAGAAATGGGACTACATTACAAAAATACTCTAAAATCAACCAAATGGGACTACATTACAAAAATACTCTACCATCAAGGTAAAGGTTTTTTCAATGAAAAAAAAACAGATGAACTGATTTTTCCCCGAAATATTGCGAACTGACCAAAGCAAGATGAGTCAGCTGTAGAAGAAGTTTAGTTTGCGCAAATAGGTTATGACATGACCGAGATATTACACAATATATTGAGTAACGAAATACTGTCGGGCGAGAATCGTGCGTGCGTGTGAAATTGTCAAATAGCCAAAGGGCCATATATAACTGCCATGCTAAATATTCTCAATGATTAATAATTAATACTGGATAATATTGGGAAATACATTTAGTTGCATACCTTTTCTTTGGGGGTATGGTTGGTGAGGAGGCGTTCTTTGACGCAGACCCTGTCCTCGTGCATGCAGGTGCCGTTCTCGCTCCGCTTGCCATCCTTCTTACTCTTGTTAGCGGCAGGCGGCGCGTGCATGGCGCTCCCGTTCATTTGCTTTTCCTCGCACTTCTCCACGGAACCGTTCGGTAACGACGACTTCTCTTCTTTGGGCGGCTGGCGGAGAAAAACTTATATTATTCTATTTTTAACTTATTTGGTCGGAGAGTTGGTACATTTTAGTATTCTAATAATTGATGATTTGTTAGCACACAGTGTGAGGACACATTAGCATTGCTATATTTGAAAGGCAAGACAGAGGAAATTTCTAGATTATAGGATTTCCGTTTCGTGACCGAACCCACCTGTTCACCGGTGGGCTCGGGCAGGGCCTGCCTCAACAGTTGATAGTAGAACTCGTTCTCCGCCTGCACCTCGCGCTGTCTCCGCAGCCGCATCCTGTGCCCCACGTAGGACTTGACTCCGAAGCCTAGCGTGACGACAGGGTAGCCGACGCAGTGCGCGGCGAACGGCCGACACAGGTCCAGCCCGCCGCCGCCCAGGCCGCCACCGCGCTCGCGCACGCCGCGCATCGCCCCCTCAACGTACACCAGCACGCAGCACAGCACCACCGTTGGCAGGCAGATGCCTTTATCTACACACCAAACTGTGTATCAGTTTAATATTCTAGTTTATGCATGTTCAATGGACATTTAAAAGCACACTCGCTCGACAGGGTCTCCAACAACTCGAGTTATATGAGGGACCAGTAAAAATATTATTCAATAACAACCTGGATGAGCACTCGAAGAATAGAAATAACACATAGAACACTGGGGGGCTTAGACATGCTCTTCATTAAATAAATACATGTATACATAGCGTCACGCCTATTTCCCAGTACCCCACTGGGCAGAGACATCGGATCTCCACGTGCCACGATCCTGACACACCTCTGCCGCTTCTTGCACTCTCATAATATTCTTCATACATGCTCGTCGGTTACGGGTACTGCGCACTTGCCCCTTTTTGAGAACCAGCTTGTTCTGTCCTGGGTAAATGCGTCTAGGGCGACCCTTCCCTGCTTTTCCACTCAGTTTCGCTCCAAAAATTTCTTTCGTTAGTCTTCTATTATCCATTCTTCCAACATAACTGAACCACTGAAAGCATTCCTTTCTCAATCCTCGTCACTATATCTTCTTTCAAACCACTGTTTTTTTTTCGGTTTTGGTTCAGTTGGAAGGCACCATTCCGAAGCTTGTTGACTGGTTTGAATGTCAAACTCGTAAACTTCAGCAGTGGTTAAACACTGATGATGATGATGAACTGGGTCTTCTCTAATGTTTTGATTGTTGTTCTGTTTCAGATGTACTGTGATAAACCCATGTTTCGTCCATAGTAACAAAGCGATTAAAAAATCATCTGGATCGGGTTATAAAACTCCAAACAGTCACTTTATTGTTGGATTGAAGGCAGCCGTGGGTTCCACCCCCGAACCAAATTCGTTGACTATTAAATGTTTTGGGTTCGTTCATAAGAGATGCCTATAATCTCGGCCCTCTCTCTAATTTTTAATCTGCAGTCACCCATATTAAATCAAGTACCTTTCCAATATTTTCATCAGTAGTGGACATTAGGGAATGCAATCTCGCGAGATTTTGAACGCAGCCAAGATTTCGCAAAACGAGAAAGTCAGTCTCTTCAGAGATTTAGATTTATGCAAATGGTAATTAATTTCTTAAAAAAATCTTGACATGCTGTGTTTCATACATAAGGAAGTGACCGACTACCGCGCGGCAGTCGCGGCACGGCTGAGTTTGCGTGTAGATGCTCAGAAACACACGCATTAATCTGCCCCTTGATTTCGTACGAAAATTGTACAAGATTTTATCTCGTAAAATGATGGACGAGATCTCATTGCATTCCCTAGTGGACGTCGAAGGCCTTCCAGAGTGGGGTTCGTCTTTCACAGTCTCTCTACCACACTTGAATTCTGCTATCCATTTTTTGACGGATGAATATGACAGTGCGGAATCCCCTAATGTAGTGACCATATCATCATGGATGGCCTTTGGTGATAACGCCTTCTTATGGAGGTACTTAATTACCACACGCTGCTCAATTTGCGGAAATTACGTCGGATTGGTTGATAATCATTTATTGCATGATAAATCAAAACTTGTCGGATGTGTTTCGAACTTTGCACATTTAACTACTATGAACTAAACTAAATAATGTGGGTATTTTTGATTTTAAGAATTGAATGGATCGGTGTCAGGCTGAGTACTTTTCAATCTACCCTCATAGTATCGTGGGACGCCTCCCAGCTAGGTGGAAGAAGTAGCAGGCAGTGGTTGGATGAGAATAGTCAATGTGAATGTAATATTGCAATATGCGCCAAGGAATAATGTACTCAAGTCAGTGTCGCCAGCATATTTTACTTAATTGTGAAACATCACATCTCCCAGGTGTTACAGAATGATTGTGAAATTGAGTCTATCTGAATGTCATTATGCAGATTATTGCCCCACATTTGTCAGCGTAAACAACATGTGAGTAAACTGGCTGCGCATTTCGTATTGAAAGTCAATAGGAACTGTTTTCGTACGGTGTGTGTTTTCTTTACGTTTTAATGTTGGGACTGCTCTTGGGCAAGCTTTTATCTTAACTTTTATGAGTTTATATAGAAAAGGTTTACCCAACTTGGCCCTGTAAATATGGCTAACAGTCGCATAACAATGTCGCTCTGCATAGTCTCTTGAAGAATCCCTGCCTACCTGATCCTGATCGGAGTAAGCTAATAGTCTGATTTCACAAGTGACCTCCTGAATTCGCTGCCAAAATTAATAGACTCACTCTGTAATCACCGTGTATATGGAGAGAGCTGCAAAAACGTCACTGGATGCAACCTACAGAATATGGAGAGGTAACGAGACCCTCTCTCATATATAGAGGAAGCGGATGAGAATTATGATGTAAAGAGGGAAGCAAAGAAGATTTTGAAAGAAAGGAAAGCAGAATTAGAACTGCTGAATGAAAAATGGATATCAAACAACTTTAGAGCAAACCAAAAACTCTTTTGCACACAGATGAGACAATCACAAAATGGTTCAAATACATGAAAAATTAATGTGATAATAGCGAACAATGTAAGTTTGCTAGTGGAAGATAGCGAGATGATATCACGGTGTAAGGAATATTTTGAGGCTTGTATCCGCTTGATGACAGTGAAGATACGGATAAAAATATGTAATTAAGGACGAGCGAAGCGAAGTCCTCTCACTAAGCGACACATCTTCCCGTTGATAGTGATATACAAATAGTGATTTACGAAAAAACGACTGAAACTTTAGACATGAAATTTGAAATAATTATTCTTTATTATAAATACACCTTACTGCCCAACATAAGGTGTATTAATTGCCTGAGGCAATATCTTTCAGTCAACCCTTACATCAAAAATTTTCTGCTCAACAGAAGGCAGCTTATTCGTGGAGGTAAGCTTTTCAAGTCGGTCAGTTAGTACGAGTACTATGTTCCACTCATAAGTCAGGTATACATAATATGCACAGCACCAGATCATTCACATTACATTTTTACTAGAATGAAAAGTAGAAACACCATGGAATGAATACAATACAATACAAAAATACAAAAATGTTTTATTCAAAAAATTTGTCAAATAATTGTTTTACAGACAATAAGAATAAAGTATATCTTAGAGTTAAGTAAGTAAGAGTATCCATTACAATCTTATGACAATATTTTTGTTATTGTGTAGATGCTGCTACCTATACTAGCCATATGGCTGTGCCATAGGGTGCAGTATTCCAAAATAATGTAATGGCCTCATACAACACAATACGACGTTCAAAGGTTTACCCAACTTTAACCCAACTATTATAAGTGAAATCAAACAAAATACATTTTCAATCCATCCCTGAATACAGAAATTACAAAATCCGCCTTATTTATAAAGCAAATATGTACATAGAAATAATTCAGCAAATAATCCCAGACGCATTGTATCCAGGTCTAAAGACTTCCTTCAAAAATGAAAGGAACTTTAAGGTTTCCTCTGATAAGGTACGGTCTACAAGTTTCATTTCTTACGTCTGAAGAACCTTGTCAAATTAAATTATTCTTTAGAATATGTGCTAGCAACTTGCAAGTTTAAATTTGACAAGCTTCCTCGGACGTCAGAAATGAACTTTTTATGTGTACATTGGAGCTATTTCAAAATAAATAATTAGCGCTTCTGATGCTCCTCAGACCTCCTCCTGAATTGACAGACAGGACAGCCATATCATATGGATATAGTGAAGTTAGAATCACAATCATAGCCACATTTCTATCTATAAGGAAATATAGAATCAGGACAATTCCTGTAAGTGAAGTATGGAAGATGGCCAGTCAGGTGGGATGTCAAAATCCTTTAAGTTGCGAACAAATGATAAATTTGTGGAACCTAGTACCCATATTTCCGAAGATTGCAGAGGCACCCGGCAGCAACTAATAAGTTATATAACAGTACTTCTAATTGAATTTATATACAACGATTTTCTGCTTTGCAGAAGTGAAAATACTGCAAAAACAACTGTTTCCATTCAATCAATACATAAATATACTATTCAACTGGGCAGAAGGCTGAGTTATTGCAGAGGCAATTGCTTTTAGTCAACGTTTATCATTCACGCATTCACGCAAATTCACACGCGTCTGGGGTGTGAATGACTGTGTTTTTCGTGAATGCATCAATTTGAGTGTTTTTGCGTGTCTTGCGTGCATGAGCAATGCACGTAAGGCACGCATTGCTCTTATGATATCTAAAATGGATGGAGTAATGCAAAGAAGATTTAGTTAGTTTACTATGAAAATTATAAATAAATATAGACTTTTCTGCTTATCAGTTTTTCGGCTTAAAACCTATAAAAATTTGCTTTTAGTAAAAAACTACTAAATACCTATTCCAGCGTACTATGTCCCGTTAACATATAAATAGAAGTGTTTAATAATTACAGGAATTTGTTTTATTTTTTATTGTGATGTACATAATAATCACACTAGGAATATTTTAAAACACATTTTGAAATTTTGTAGAATAGCCTATGATATGAATTTTATATAATAGCTTCGCGAGTTCATACAAAGCCAAGCTAGTGCTTATTTGAGCTCTATTTATCCACCATTTTGTTGTTGTTTAAGTTTGGGGCGGCTAATGCCTTGCACGGGGTTCTCTCCAGTGGGGTCCATTACGCAATTATCCACCTTACAGTATTAACTAATAGTGAAAATATACACACCTGTATACCACACGTACTGCACCCAGACGTATGTGCTGGCTGCGAAGAACACCCACTGCACCGGGATGAAGAAGAAGCAGATCATGTCGGAGGTGAGCGCGATGCAGATAAAGAACACTGAGAAGGCCTGCAATCAAACATGATACATACATACTATCACACACATAACACCACCACCATAGATACCACCTTCAACATAAAGGAACCACATAACCAAGCCCGCTGACAAAGTTGCTACCGGGTTGGCAATTTAAGCCAGAGATTAATGTTCAAATCCTGGTTGGGTGAGTTATATTTAATTTGTTACTTTGGATCACTTACCTAATGTGTAATTCATATAATTTGTTAATAATATCACACTAAGTATTAACATACATACATACCATCACGCCTCTTCCCCGGAGGGGTAGGCAGACATAATTGAGTACCATGTGGCACGCTCCTGACATAAACCTTTGCTTCATCATAAATATTCATCATCATAAAGTATTAACTTCTTCTTTTGCAGCCATTTTATTCGCCCCACTGCTGGGTACAGGCCTCTCTCATTTACATAATATGAGAGGATTTAATCATACACTTCCACGCTGACTAACCGGCTTGGAAGTGGGTTTCCTCACGATGTTTTCCTTCACCGGAGTGTCAGCAGCCATTTTAGTGTAAATTCTAAAGTGTTAAATATTGTGCTCCCAGTGGGTATTGAACCCGTACCTCCCGCTTGAGAGGATTGCTCTAGCTCGCTGGGCCAATCTGACACTTTTGAAGTATTAACTTAGTGTGATATTTATAACAATAGTTATCATTATTTATTTATACTGGGTTGGGCTGCCTTCGGAAAACTGACTGCCACAAAATCTAAAGACCAGGATATTCGACCAGTGCGTGCGTACTCCCGGTCATGACGTACGGATGTAAACTGCCGGCATAGCCCAAAAGTTCCGTGTCGCCCAGCGATCAATGGAGCGTGCCATTCTGGAAATATAGCTACCAGACAAGGTGCGAAATGAAATTCGCCGACGCACCAAAGTAGTAGATATTGTACACCGGATGGCAAAGGTCAAATGGCAGTGGGCTGGACACGCGAGGACACGCAACCTTGGACAGGTAAGCAAAGTGTGGGAAGACCACCCTATAGATGGGACGACGACATCATGTATGCCGCGGGCAAACGATCAATTCGTGTTGCCGAGTGCCGGGAGGTTTGGAAACAAATTGGAGAGGCGTATGTCCAGCAGTGGATGGTTAAACGCTGATGATGAATATGATGATGATGATTTATACATGTCATAGCCATATCGTAGAATTGAGCATATCATGAAATGGTTGCATTTCATGAAGTATTGGGACTGTTTCAGTTTAATTTTAAGGAACGTCCAGGAGTCCAGGGAGTTTCTCAATAGTGTTCACTGTGTCATTAAATTAATTTTGTCTATGTCGTAAAGATTATTCATCATTTTAAAAGTTTTAATGAGGTCTCCTCTTGTCTTCTGCGTCTAGTTTAGTAAGACTTTCTCCAGTAGTTTCATGGCCACAATTGAAGGTGTTGAACTCAGCACTCAATGGCTTCACCGAACATATCCGGGCCCATTGGCAGCCAGTCTGCCATAACTAGTACGTGGAGAATTGTTATTGCTGCCCCCCCCCCTCGACAGCCCTCTCTCTACCTGTTCATATACTGTATGATGCCTCCAGTGACGCTTTTGGAGCACTCTTCATGTATGAGCTTAACGATGATCTTGGCAAGCCTAGATTCTTGAAGACTATAGAGTGACTTTGCTTGTAGTACCCTTGCTCAGACTTCCACAGCGAAGAGATCAGTCTTGAAACCATTTCTCACTATCCGGTCTACCAAGTTGCAGTACTTGTTAACTTTGAAGTTGTGTTCCTTCGGAATGTTAGTTTCCCATGGAACTGTAAGTTCAACAAGCACCACAGGCTTAGTCGCCTTTGAGAATATGAGTATGTCCGGTCTGTATGTTCTGACACAGATTTCTGAAGGCAGTTGGCAATGTCTCTCAACAATTGCCAGTCCTTTGCTGCTCCCAAAATTGAGAAAGGTTTTGTGCCATCCTTTGGCGGCTTTGGCTTCACAAATTTGATGCTCTGGAAGCCACTACTTATTTGTACCTTCCTAGTCCGCGCAATGGAATGGCTCATTTTCCGTGCAATGCGCCATGGAATTTCATATGTTTAACATCTTCAAAAGATGATATGGGACTACAAAATAAGATTTTAGTAGTTTAGGTTGGAATCTGTCCACACAGACCACTATTTGATTCCATCCAGTAGAGGTGGAAACTCAAAACCTAAAGAATTTAAAGCGACAGATACTCACGAGCCCCTGGTACTTGAATGAGTCGTAGACTGAGCGCAGCATCATCCAGAACGGCCAGAGGAATTCAAAGCGAAATTCCAGCATGTAGTCGGCCACCACCACGGCTGCCCACAGCATCACAAACTTGAGGTACAGCATAGAGCTACAAACACATGACATTTTGAAGGTCAGAGATAATCAAGCGATATTTTGTACGAAGTTGGAATAAATCTTTCTCTTCATCCATCGTAAGAAACTGCTAAATTGAGTTCAACTTCTTAAACAATTACGAAGTTTAGGGCAATTTGAGGGTTTTGAAGCAGTTAAAACTGTTTACTATGCTATTTTGACAGTCTTATTATTTATGTTAGATTTTTTTACGATTCAGTCGTTGGCGATTTACTTAAAATTTTTATATTTGTCGCTCGGTTAACATTTGAGTTTTTAATGGAAAACGCAACATATGTTGCACACCAGGCAAACGCAGAGGAGTGACCCACGAGCATACCAACATACCATACCGTGTCGGCCGGCTAGGTTCGTCTTCGCGCGGTGAATGCCCGGTGAAAGAAAACACTTGTCTGTGAGGAAATCTATACACTAACAATACAAATGTATTCTAGTACATTAAGGTTGGCTCAATTCACAAGTCCGCCTTCTTCTGCTCTTCAGAAATATTTATTTATATTTGTTTTGGGGTGCAAACGGGATCTGCAACTGGACTTCTGTTAATTCTGGACAATCAAACGATTTTCCAGGAAGAACGGAGAAGAGTTGCAGGTCCCATTCCGACTCTTACCTCCAAGCGGGGCACCCTGGAAACCTGGGATTGTAATCGGCGATTA
>WYDE02274018.1:0-13373 GCA_009867175.2 Adela reaumurella
CACTGTGATGTGGCTCGTCACCGGTAAGCTGCCAAATAATTTTAAATAGAGATTGTTTCTCTTTTATATATTGTTGGATTTAAGTATGGAGAATTACATTTTGTATTTTTTTCTGACAGTGCTAATAGAAATTTTAAAAAGCAAGTATGCTACGTCCGCCTGTGGGTGGACTTCTCTACTCATAAATATTTTGAAGGAAATCAAATTTTAAGGAAGTTTATCAAACAGATATACAAACAGAGATCGTTTCGCTTTTATATATTAGTTGGATAAATTTTTGCATAGAAAAATTTTATTATGGAGAATAATGTACATTATTAATGTTTTTAAGTTTTCACCGACACTGCACATAATCATATTGTTTGGACTTACGCTTTTTGTTGACAACGTAGTCGACATGTTTCGCCCGCTGCGACGCGAGCATCGTCGAATTACATTATGTATTTTTTCTGCATGTACTAATAGACAATTTTAAAAAGCAAGTATGCTATGTCCGTCTGTGGGTGGACTTCTCTACCCATAAATTTTTTGAAGGAAATCGGTCGAGCAGTTTTTTAGTTTATACGTATCAGACAGACAGACATACAAACAGAGATCTTTTCGCTTTTATATATTAGTTCATTGCTTGCATAACATTAATTAGATTAGAAGGGTGTATTGTACATACGACTTTTGTTCTATTTTTTTAAGGCAGGTAAGAGTGTTGCATCCCCCCACGTATGTAGTCTGTGACCGGAGTGCACCCCTCTCCCCGCTCCTCCTCTCTCTTATGAACCATTGGTTTGATTGAATGTGTACTTGTGATTGTCCATCAATAAAAAATATTAAAGAGTGTAAAAGTGTTTGATACAACTAAACATTTGAAGTTACCTTTTAAAGTTAGGAAAATACTCGTAGTTTAAAAAATTATATCATGTATGAGGTTACAAGTCATGTGGAAATAGCATTTATTAAGCTCAAAGCGGAAAAATCAAGAAAGAATTAGAGTTAAAATAGTTTAGCTTACACTGCTTGCAAACCATTTTATCACCGCGGAAGTGCACAACTAAATAAATATATTTCAGAGTAGTGAGAGAGCGCCATCCCCAGCGGTAGGATATTGAAAAAGAGCAAGATCATACAAGTGACAAGACAACTTAATTATGTCAATTTGTAGGTACTGAAAATGATGGTGGGCAACAACTTGAAAGACACGCAACTGCAGCAGATTGTGGACAAGACGATCCTGTTCGCAGACAAAGATGAAGACGGCAAGATCTCATTTGAGGAGTTCTGCACTATAGTCGGCAACACCGATATACACAAGAAAATGGTGGTCGATGTTTAAGCACAACTTTGCCTCGAGCTATTTTTTTCCAGTGTCAGATTTGTTATAACGATTTTATTATGGAAGAATTAGGCATCCTCGTTTCTAGCGGATCTTACCGATTTGAGTTTGGAACAGACATATCGACTCGGGAACACCTAGTTTGCAGTAGCAAGAGCAAATTGGCGGATCCTTTTCTCTGTTTTGTGTCTTGTGTGGTCCTAGTGTGTGGGTAAGTATAAATTTCGCACGTAGCGGTGTCGCGTTGGTCTCGTTTGGTTTGCTATAGTTTTTATGCTAGTGCGTTTTCCACACATTAAAATCGGTAAAATCACTAATCTGTTTGAGTACTTTTCTTCGAGGCAAATAAGAATCGTTGTCTTTTAATTTTTGGAGTGGTTTTAGATATTTAACATAATGTAATTTAAGATATTGTCTAATTTTTAACTAACTTCTTTGGCATTGGTTTTTTTTTGTTTGGGAAATTTATGAATAAACTTAGTAATTGCTGCAATATAAGTGTGCAATAACGATAGACTAGCGGGTGCACGCAAGGTCAAACGAGGTATAAATAATGTATGACAATCTAATAAATGAAAGAGCGTGACTTGGCCGCTTCCCCGGCGGGTCTGGACCGGCGGTGCAACATTCGTTGGCGATCGTGCGCTCGCAAACCTGAATAAAAACATCACAGTTTTATAATAAAATGTAAATGTTATTATTTAGTCCTAAGTTGTAAGTACAAAAAGTTTTATCGTACTCTTCCATAATAAAATTAAATTTGTTTATTGTTTTTCATTGTATCATCTATTTACTATGTTTGTATGAATAAAATATTAAAAAAATATTAATGATTCTAGACACACTTTATTATAGAGCGTAGATATGTTTATTGCGGAATTATTTTTGTTAGTAATTCTGTTTTGTTTAGAAGGTGAGTTAGGTATTTTGTCAAAGAGTGAGCTGATAGATAACGGATTGTGCCAAAATTGATGATTTATGTTATTTTTATATGTGCATTATATTTTCATTACTTACATGCGACATCTTTCCTTTTGACACATTCACGTATGATAATTGTATCCTCGGTGCGCGAGTACATGTGAGCTGAGAATGTGGCAGGTGAATCCTATTTGTATTACAATAAGGTCTGTCACATTATCAAATCGCACGTGCTCGCGCGCCAATAATGTTGAGTTAAGTAGTTTTCCGATTCTACCTCCATTTTAATGAATTAGCGTAGTTTTATTCAATTATTTAAATAGATAAAATTGTATTTCAAATAATTGTGTACCGTTCATTAGCGTGGTTCTGTTTGAGTGTGTCTACTCATATTTTTTTCAAATTTAGTATTTGCACTTAGCTATAATATAAATTAGTTGTTAAGCATTATCATGTTTTTCAAAATTGCATAAAATCGTAAGATAAAGAGTAAGCTTGAGTTATGGTCGAGTTGTAGAACTCCATAGTAAAATGTGTCTACTATAATATTTGTTTCTCTTTTTTATATTTTGTGTGTTAATATTTTAAGTCTATTGAGTTCGGTTGACGGCATCTATTGATTTATTTTCGTTAATTAATTTGATATGAAGGGTTTCACAATTCCCATTTTTTTTCAAGATTTCTATTGTGCTACATAGTGGAAAGGTAAAAAAAGGGTAAGTACTTATATATTTAGCTTTGCATAAAATTGGCATTCATAATTAAATTGGCTCATGTGGCAGTATTTCTGTTCAACAATGCCAAACTGTCCAGACTGACCAACAAACTTAAAAAATTGTTAATATCAACTTAGTAGTACTTGTAAAGGAATAAAAATAAAAAATAAACATTGCTAAATCGACAATCACATAAAGTTATGTAATATTATGGGATATATATAAATTTTTTTAACTGGTCAACAACATATCGACGGTCGGCATACAATATCGCGAGATAGACAAATTTCGTGAAAATATCTTTTTTGTGTTAAAATTTGCACTTTTAATGCCAACTGAAGTGTATATGCCTCAGTTTAGTACCTATTGGAAGTAGTCTTAACGGAAGTGGTGTGATTGGTGTGCTGTGAGCCAATCAGAGCAATGCTAATACCGTGTGATGATGATTCTGCATCGTACAAATCTGTAAAACAGCATCATTGAAGCATATCTCTCTATGAGGGATCTCTATCAAGGGCCTGCGTCAGGATAAATGATGCATACACCAGTTTGACATCTCTAGAGGCGCCACGTTGGCTGTTCAATCTATTCATGGACAGCTGCTTGGCTGATCTAAAAGAATATGATTGTGGACTAAGAATGAGCGAGTTAGTTGTGAAATGCCTCTTGTACGCCGACGATCAAGTGATAATTGCTTCGTCGGTGGACGAATTGCAGGACATAGTTAATTTGTTATAGTTTACAGTTGGTGATTGCACGCCTCTTACTCGACAGGTAGCGGGTTCGATACCCACGTATTCGGTTAAAATTTGTGTGCAGAATTACTGCACCCCGGTGAAGGGAAACACCGCGAGGAAGCCTATACACTAGCAATACGAATGTGTTGTAGGGTATAATAGTTAACTGGAAAAGATTGCCCCCGGCTATAAGTCTGCCTTCTGCTAAGTAGAAAGTCAACATTCATTTATTTGATATTATTGTTGAAGCATTTAAAAGGAAAGGAATGAAAGTGAATATAAACAAGCCGAAAGTAATAGTAGTGGATAGCAATGAACTGATATCCGAATTCAATGTAATGATTGAGGATGAATGGCTGGAGCAAGTGAACTAATTAGCATATTTTGGGAATATTTTCACAAGGGATGGAAAATGTGAAGGACATATGGAAAAGAGAGTGAAATCTAGAAACCATTTTATTTTTATGGAAACCCACACGGACGGACATCATTTAATGCACCAGTTTTTGTACCAATAACGTCAGCGTATACATCTTTGTGAATTAGGTAGGTGCCATGTCGGCGCTTCCCTCAAATGGAGCCGGGTACACTAAACTGGGCGGAAAACACGAACTATTTGTCATAGCCACTTCCGCCAACCTTCATTCAGTGCGGTGGTACGGGCGGGCGGGTTAAATCCTAACACCATGTAGGGAAAAGAAAGGGACCTCCATTTTAACGTGGAGTCCGAATCACGGCCAGGATCAACGGTCAAGCGGTTACCCATCCAATACTTGACCGCGCTCGCAGTGCTTAACATCGGTAACCGAATACCAATATGAACAGGTAAATGCTGTGGAAATGCGCGAGTTGAGGAGCAAGTGTGGAGTCACAATGAAAGATAGATTGAGAAATTGTGAAGTGTCTCAGACCACAACTCTCGTCGCGTTGTGGTCCGAGACAGGGATTGAGATAGAAATGCTTCGGTGATTCGGTCATGTTGGAAGAATGGGATGATGGAAGACTTAACGAAAGAAATTTTTGAAACGGATGTGAGAGGAAGAGTCGGAAAAGGTCGCCCTAGACGCATCGAACAGATCGAACATGTCACCAAAAAGGCGCAAGTGCGCAGTACTCGTAACCGACGAGCATGTATGAAGAATATTATGAGAGTGCAAGGGATCGTGGCACGTGGAGATCCGTTGTCTCTGCCTACCTGACTGGGAAACAGGCCAGACGCTATGTAATCGTGGCACATGGAGATCCGTGTTCTCTGCCTACCCCACTGGGAAACAGGCGTGATGCTATGCATGTATGTTTAAAACTAATCTAACCTAACCCAACTAGAAGCTACTTAAACTGAAGCACTGAAACGAAGCACTTGAACTGATGGATGATTTAACACAGTTATGTAAATATTGTATCTTAGGTCCAGTTATAGCTTGTAGACGATTTGTACTGTGGACGTTGTGAGCCGCTTAACTCAGGCGAATAGACTATAAAACTTTGCCGCATCTCCGCTGAGGCCGAACGGCTCGGTCTGCTTGATAGCATAGCATACGAGACGATCGCTCGGTCTAAGTGGAGATGCGGCTTAAATCACATTGCGTGCCGTCGCACCGCACCGTTATGTGCGACGCGCCTACCGCCTAACCCTGCATCTTTGGTTAATGTATTTTTCGCGCCTCTCGATGGGCTCGCAACTTTATCTTTGTACATTATAGAATGTTGGGCACTTGGGGGTGATAATGACGCTTGACGAACTGCGGGGTGATCATTTTGTCGTTTATTTATTTTACGAAATGTCTAATGGTACGCTTTGAGGTCGAGGGTGAGATGTTTTATTAAATGCAATTAGACCATTCTTACAAATTATAGTGTGAGCTTGCCAACTGTTAAAATTACCTATAATTAATTTTCACTCGACTATTTTACACCATTTACCTTCCTACGATTTCACCTATACATATATTCATCTATACATAAATAATTAATCAACCCTACTACAGCTTAAGACGGTGACCAACGCTGATTGTACTCATCTCAACAAGGCGCGTAAATAGAACTTTAAATAATTATTAATAATACAAATTACAAGAAGTATAATGCAAATTCAGAAAAGCGAATTTATCAGTACAGTAGGTGATCTATCTGTAATATGAGATGTTGTATGTTATTCTGTGCCTCTCCAATTGAGCTGTTTTTTTTTTCCCAAAATGTTACGATTTTCATAGTCTTCTGCCTGGCGGGTGGTTCTCTTACTTTATATCTATTTTGTAATTAAACAGTAAAGCGTGGCGGGTATCATAGAGATGAAAACAATCGCCTTTTGTTATGAGATATTTCATGGGCACGAACACTTTTTATGTGTTAACTATTTAACTTTAAGGTTACCCTATTACATGAAATATTAAATTAACCGAAAAATTATACTAAATGTAAAACCTAAAACTGAAACCTGCCTATAAATAAAAGAAATCCTCCAAAGAATTCAAACTCATTGTGCGTAATACGGACGCTGCTTCCCTTGCTGAATCGCAATAGAAACACGCTGTCGGAAAAATGCTGCAGCTCGCCGATCGCCTGAAAATCAATTAATCGCTTACCAATTTTGCGAGCTAACGTCCAAGCATCCTTACTCCACGGACCGAGCGTCTCCACGGCAAACGCGAGGAACTTAAATCGATCCTTTAAACCACTGTATAAGGAATGTTTGAATGCCTCAGCCTTGCCGCTGCGAAGCCCGCAACGCGTGAGAATCCATGGACGTAGCTGGCAGCGAGCGTGTCAGTGCACGTTGCGTCCCACACTAATGCTTTTCCACGCGACCACGGTAACATGGTGATACCGTCCGGTCTTTTACCGTCATCACTAAAGATTCCGGGCGGTTCAAGCATGGATGGAATTTACGCGGCCGCAAAAGAGCGCTTTAGCAGGTTGTTGATGGCAGCATGGGGAGGAAACCGCCCTGCGCTCTGCGGATCTACGTGGACCAGTCTTTCCGAGAATCTATTTAATATTTCCTCTTTCTTTTCAACAAATGGACCTATTGCCGATTCCGTCAAAGGAGCACCAAGAAGTGTGACTGAATCGTTGTCCAAAATGCGTATGTGAGGAAGCCTCGACGTAATAATATTACAAATCTCTTTCTTTCTCTGGTCATTAACTGAATTGCAGAAAAATAAATCACATTTATTAAGATTTATTTTAAGACTTATTTTATTAAATTTATCTGTAATTGATTCTAAGTCTGTTAGAACCGATGAGAGATTTCCCCCAATAGTTCCGTCGGCTAAATACCAAACGTTCAAATTTGAAGTTAAAGATGTAATTATAGGATGTATTGGAATCTTAATCAGAAAAATACGGAAAACAAATAAATAAAATTGTCCGAACCTGGATTTGAACCCGGGACCTTTAGCCTTACTGCCACTGTTATACCAACTTCGCCACCCGGACCGTGACGTGTTCACTTCAATTTGTTGCCGTATTCATCTGGATCTTCTTAACGCCAGCGTTCGAAGTAGTCTACATCGATTTATCAACCGTATTGATAAACCAACTTATAAATAAAAATATTAAAATCTAAAAACAAACCTACTAAACTAAATAACCTATAAAAAGAAAATCTCATGCAGATCCACTGGAGCCCCGTCACGAAGTGTTTCGAGTACACTCGCTGCGTTACACCTCTGAATCTCGGCAATAGCAATAACAATTCTTCGTTTGAAGAAGACCCTAGCACCACGCATTTATAAAATTAATAGAAAATATTTGAATACTTTTATCCATAAGTTATGAAAATAATTTTAATATATCAAATTTCGACAACGGCTTTCGGCTGACCCTATTAATGGATAATTTTACTAATATATTCCGAATTGAATATTTAACGAATCAACCCAAATACATAAAATAAACTAACCCTGATATGAAAATTTTCGAGAATTTAACCTCCTTACTATATTGATGTATCGTTTTAGATAGCTATAAATGTTGTTTTTTCAAAAATTTACTCTTTTATGTATTTGGTAAAATAAAAAACAAACACATAAAAACGTTATTTGCATAATTCAATATGCATGATGACACTCATATGGGAACAACCTCCCAACTAATGTCCGCCTCACTAGCCGCTAGGCCGCTGATTTGTCGAATAACGTTTCGTCGACATCGGTCTTATGAGCACTCATAATATTTTTATTTAAATGAAAATGTAATAATTGTTAATCCTTGCAACAATTAGAGCATTAAAAATGTAATTCAAGACAGAATTAATATTGTAACTTAAGGTATACTAAACACGACAATGCCATTTCAGCCACACATTTTCCATTCAAGTGCACACACAAATGTATAATACGCTAGAGGCGCGCACGCAAATCTTTACTCCACAGTAAAACCCACTCCTAGTATGGCAGTTTCGTTGGAGCAGCTTGTGTCAGGAGTAGTGCGACGGTCGTACATACGAAAGCTAGGAAGGTTTGACGATGGAATCGAATGTGTCAGTGATTTCGGACCTGAATAACGAAAATAAGGAATTCTGTTTACTTCTTGAAGTGGACGCAAAGTCAATATCTAACATCAGACATGTATGCATGCTGTTAACTCTTTCGTACATGAACTAAAACTTCTTACACTAAACTTCTTACAGAGAGGTTTAAAACCGGTCTGCATGTAGTAAACTAAATGTTTTGTATTTCCAACCAAATAGCTATGGATTGGAGCGAGGCCTAAGGCTGTGATGTGTGCGGTACCCTATTGTGTATTTTCGACGAAGACATTTTGTAGCGGGCTCTTCAGAGAGAGGTGTCCTCTCTCTGCTTTGCGATTCGAAATTTTCGTTTCTGCCTTTTATGTAGTACATTAGAAGGATCGATACTTGATTTTGCCAGCCAATGTATCAGGGACAACTTGACCAAATTCTATGAAGTTTTCGCATAAATTTAAAAAGCCATTAAACAAATTAAAAATTTAAACATATTTAATTAAAAATCCTAAAAAATTTAAAATTTGATCATGGATTTTTGTTTCTCATTTGGATCATGTCTCAGTTCTTAGAAATATGCCGCTTTGCGGCGTGAAACGAACATGATTAAAAAATTAATAAATAGTTTAATATGCATACTACATGAAAATTCATAAAACTTCGAAAAATTATTCAGCCCAGTCATGATTTGAACCTGGATCTGCGGCTTTAGCTGCCGGCGCGTAAACCAACTTCGATACAAGGCTGACTGAACAACTTATCGAAATTCATGAATGGTCTCACATTGGTGTACCACGCTATCTCCGCGCTCACCTACATGAACCACCTACATAAATGAAACCATTTATGAATTTCGATAAGTTGTTCAGTCAGCCTGGTAGCGAAGTTGGTTAACGCGTCGATAGCTATAACCGAAGACCCAGGTTCAAATCCTGGCTATGCTGAATAATTTATCGAAGTTTTATGATTTTTTCTGTTTCATATAGTACATACATACATATCACTTACGCTGAATACCGACAGTCAGGGTAAGCAGAGCAATCGGTGTTGTGCTGCAAAAATCTGGCAAATTACAGCACAACACCGACCACCACATAATTAATTTGTTTCAGTATACGTATTATATAAGCGACGCGCATGCTTAGACGAAAAAACAAAATTCCAAAATAAATAAACATTTCTTTGTTTATTCCTAATGCGAGGTTTTATGGATTTGTTACACTGATTAGTTTATATGTTTTGTATTGTGGCCCGCTCCCTAAGTGGGCGCAGCAAACTTGCGGTTAGGTACTCCTTGATTTCCTCACGATTAGCGATGCGTGCTTATTTCCAAACAAGCACATATTTGACACCGAAGCCCCAATCACAGCCTTGCACAAAATGTTGAATGGTACTCGTCTTTATGTTTGCAATGCTTAGACAAATTGTAGATTGAATAGACTAAAAACACGCGTGTTGTTAGTTGCAGTGGTGCAGATAAGGCTGTCCCTCGTCTACTCTGTAGTCTTTCTGAGCCAATCAGTTTTCTAGTGCCAATCAGTATTTTACAAACCCTGCACTTCTCTTCCAATAAGTACATTTTTATAAGTCTTTATAAAGTTGTACCTTCAAAGTAATATGGAACGGTCTTACGGTGAGAGTGTTCCCTACCACCTATTATAACTTATAACCTATGGGGATCTTCAAAAGTTGTAAATTAGGCAACGATCTTTTTGTCCTCCTTAAGCTGTCATGGCTCCTCTCTGTGCGTGGTTTCATGAGGAGTGGTGTTATTGGCTGTGTCTAATATTCTGTCGGAAGCCATAGCCACCCATACCGGTTCACTATAAAAAAATACGTTTTGAAACTTCTTAACTAATAGTGTTATCATAATTTATCACTTACATAGTCTATAATGTTAGATTGGCAGGATCTTTCTTTTTTGTGGAAGACAACCGATGTGTCTAGCTCTTTGCGTGTCATTTCACGAAATGAAGAGTAATTTTAGAATGAGACGTCCATCTTTGGACTCAGTCATATTGTAACCATAGCAAGTAGGTAGGTGCATGTAATGCATCAGCCAGAACTAGAAATCTGCAGCTTAGAAAGCAAGTGACGACGCACTGAACGCATATGATGGCTAAGAGCGTAACCGCACGCGGATGACGAGACCGCAAACGACAAAGTGGCAATTCATTTTCGAAAAATTAATAAGTAATAAAAAAAACTTAATTGTGTTTTTTTAAGTAAAACACTGATGTGTCAGACTGGCCGAGCGGGCAAGAGCACGCCTCTCAAGCTGGAGGTGCGGGTTCGATACCCACTTGGAGCACAATATTTATAACTTTAGAATTTGTGCTAAAATGCCGGTGACACTCCGGTGAAGGAAAACATCGTGAAGAAACCCACTTCCAAGCCGGTAGGTCACCGTGGAATGTATGACTAAAATCCTCTCATATCATGTAAAATGAGAGAGGCATATACCCAGCAGTGGGGCGTATAAAATGGCTGCTAAAGAAATAGAAGAAAGAAAGAAGTAAAACACCTAATGTGGCGAGATGTGGGTGTAAAATCGTATTTGGGTGGTGTCAACTATGAGATGTAGGTACTACATCTCATAGATGTAGTACCTACTACATCTATGAGATGAGAACTGACTATAAAGACTGATACAGAATGTTGCGTGTAAGCCATTCGATCTTCTTCGGCACACGTCTCATCATCATCAAGGACATGTAAATTCGTGAGCTAGTCATCTTTAACAGTATTTATCCTTTCGCTGCGGTCACAGTGAGACCTCGCAGTTAAAGTGTTATGCAGACATTTGCGGTTTCTGAATATGATATTTATCAGTCGTGCAAAATTTACGGCGGTTAACCGCCGATTGTGAATAGAAGAGGTACCAATTTCCTTTCGATTATTCCTATATTTATAAAAACATTCAACATTTAGCTGTAATGGGGGTGGCGAATGAGCCATTAACCACGTTCCTGACATACTTCCTTTGTTTCATCCACCGTCATACATCGCTTCATACATGAATGAATGAATGAATGAATGAATGAATGAATGTATTCTTTATTGTACTCCAATAAAAAAGGATTACAAAAGGCGAGCATAGTGCACAATTGCACTCTTTTCATACTAACCTTTGGGTAGTGAGAGAGGAGCATGTAGGCGTACAAGAAAGAAAAAAAAACTATGTATTTAGAGGAAGACAAGTTGAAAATAGACTAATAATACATGTACGCCGGTTACGGGTGCTGCGAATTTTTCCCTTCCGTAAAAGGATAATATATATATTTCCTATTATAATATATATTTTTACACGACTACCGCGAAGCCAGAGGTGGGTATTGTATTTCGGGCGTGTGAATGTATGTAGGTATGTATGTATGCATATTTGAGAGGAGTGTATGTTACCACCTAAAGCCTAAACGCCTGAAGCGATTTGAACAAGTGAGATATCCTTGGATTCGTCTTAATTCGAAGAGTGCCATAGAGTAAATAAATTAAATAAAATTCAAAGTGGCGGAAATTTGAAGCCTAGTTTTATGTAATAATTACGTTTTATGGAAGTTTAAGTAATATCGTAATACTCAATAAAACATAAAAAGTAAATTATTATAAGTGAAAGATTGCACATAATATGTGCATTCTATCGACAAAATTATTTTGTTGATACATGCACTTCGAATATCGTCCATAAACCACATACTTTAGAAATGGTATAATATACGTATTATCTGCAGCTATCACGTAACGCTTTTCTGCTGAATGGCACTAGCTAAGATCGCGAGCGTATCCTGACATCTTGACGGTAGGAGTCAGGTGCTTGGCTGGAAGCTCTACCATCCGAACATCTAGGTACTCTGCTCGACGGCAATTCATTTCGCACATGTTGTTTATTACGAATTGGAGCTAGGATTATGTGAACCGAATGGGTACGTGTGTGTGCAGCTTTGATGTTGATGTTCTTGGACACCACGGTTTGTCATACTCCAGGAGAGCTGGCAGGTGGTCCCGTCACGCTGCTCTCAACCAGACGATCAGGCGTTCTCTTGCGTCGGCCCGCATTCCCAGCATACTTGAGCCCCCAGGACTCTCAAGGGCCGATTAGAGAGCGCCGGATGGTATTAGCGTTTTGCCCTGGAAGCATGGGAAAGCCTTGCTCTGAGACGCAACGTACGTTGACACCCTCGCCCCCAGTTACGTGGGCAGGTCTCTCAAAGAGGCCGTCACGTTGCCGCGAAGGCCCAAATTCGTAAACACCAGAAGTATGTGGACATTGTTACAAACTATGTGGCTTTGATTTTTGCAGTAGAGACACTTGGGGCATGGAGCCCGGATGCTGTCAGTTTTTTAAGCAAATCGGAAAACTGCTCATTGAGGCTTCCGGGGTCCGTCGGGTTAGGACGTATACTTCAAACAGCGTATAAGTTTTGCCATTCCAGTAGGGAAACACTGCGTCCCTCGCGGGGGCCGTGCAGCCTGTCCCCATGATGTACGAATATTTTACCAGGTTATGTTGTAATGCTTCTTTTAAGTATATTATTGTAACCCGGATTTATTGTAGATTATTTTTCTTTATTAAAGTGAATTATATCGGCAAATTAACACCAGACTAACAGTTTAAATCATTTAGAAAACAATAATTTTGTTCGTATGATTGCCGACAGTCGCTTTCTTCGAATTAGGTAGAATAAAGCAAAAAATCCCATACCGGTTACACAACGGCCACTTGATGATTTCTCCGCGCGCTCACGCGGCCTGAACTGCGTTTTCGTGGACGCGGTTGGAGTGAAGAGTGCCCTCGTGAGCCGGACCAGAGATGTGAGATAATTTCACTTTCACACGCGTTATAAGCTGACCGACCTGGGCTGGGCCTAGAATCCGAACGCGGCGAGACGAAGAGCTTGCGTTTTTATGCATTAAGTTTACTCTTTTCGCCGACAAAATGTAGAGAACATAAAAACTGCATGCTGCTCGTCTCTGCGCGTTCGAAATGTAGAACTACGTCAGAAACTAGACTGTATTCGGAATGAATAATAATTTGTTCGCCGCTAAGAGCGGGACATTTTTATGTATGAAATTTTCCCACCTCGCCTACAAAAGACCTTTATAATAATCGTGTTTTCCGTCCAGTTGAGTGTAGCCGGCTGGAATTGAGGGAATCGCTGATATGGCACCTACCTACATAAGTCACCAAGGTGTTTAGGCTGACA
>WYDE02274129.1:0-13373 GCA_009867175.2 Adela reaumurella
GCTTAATTCTTCCCATCACATATAGACTACTTATTATCACGATAATTAGTATAGGGGGCGAGCAGAGAGCTGAAATATGAGAGAGGTCGGACTTAAACGCGGATGGAGCCGCGGGCACAGCTAGTATATTATGTATATGATATACCTAGTTCGTTGCTACACGGTTCCTTCATATCTAGCGTCGCGTCGCGCGACATTAGACTTAAATAAGTAAGTTTGACTAACATGTATACGGATACTAAACTTGCTTGATTGATATACACATCATACTATACTGAAATTCCCACTGGCAATAAGTTACCAGATATAGGTATAAAATATTGTAAAGTTAAGAGAACTGACAAGAGGCAAAGTGGCCGCGAGCGAGCGCTGTAACTGAACTGAAGATCATACAAGTACATAACCGGTCTATCTATACCCGGCAACTGACGCTGCCTGTTTATGTCGAGTGCTGTGTTGGAACTTGCTTGATGTACGTACCTACCTACCTACCTACTTGTCTACCCGTTTTCTCGCGGAGGCGACGTTGCCAGATGTCCGCCAGTTCTGGTTCCAATGGTACCACTATACTATACACACCTATCTACTTGGCGTTGTGTGTGTATATATAAATATAATATGTGTAGATATATAGATTTATATGTACTTAGATAATTGGTATGTTATTATTTTGATATAGCGAAGCCGTAAGCGCCTGCTATTGGTAGATAGATATTAGTAGGTTTATCAAAGCTGGTAGGTAGGTGCTTGGAAAGAATGCGGTTTCATCGGAACTTTTAAAGGACTTGAAGCCCTATAATCGTTCAGTTATATAACTTTGGTATTACTTGGGATGAACCTAGTATTACTGTTTGTTTATTTTCAGATCCACATACTAATTACAAAATTAAAATAAACAAAAAAGAATCATACCTACATCTAAATGAATAAATTCACCGTTGAATGTGAGTGGAAGAGTCGGGAAGGGTAGCCCTAAACGCACGTACCTAGAACAGATTGATCAGGTTCTCAAAAGAAGGGGCAAGTGCGCAGTACCCGTAACCGACGAGAATGTATGTTATATACGAATATTATGAGAGTTCAAGAAGCGGCAGAGGTGTGTCAAGATCGTGCCACGTGGTGACCCGTTGTCTCTGCCTACCCCACTGGGAAACAGGCTGCACGCTATGTATGTATGTGCATCTAAATTAATATAGCGCGAAACAGCCATAGCAAATTATAAAGTTTTATTAAAGACCCTTTGGATCCCGTCATAACGTTTTCCCTGTGTGTAAGTATTTCATTATAGTGAATAGTCACTGTGATAGTGGTAATAGTTAGTCCTGCCCTACCTGCCTGATGCTATGGAGTTCCAACTGCTAAGAATGACTACGTATGGCTATGTATGGCTAATTGTGAAGGCAGCATACACTTACGAGTATGTATAGATAAATAATGTGTATGCATTAGAGCACTACACTTTTCATATTTCGGCACTACTAAGTTCCGGAATTATAAAAAAAATACTATCGAAAAAATTTAAATGACTGCGATAGACAGCAGGGAATCCGAGGAGAACTGCCGACTATTCGCTGCGTTCCAGCCTCCTGCATCCACCCTTGATCCGAAGGATATCAGGAAACTCCTGATCTCGGAGGAGACGACACTCACTGTCGGGGCAGGACTCAATCCAAACAATCAAAAGTGTTAGAAAAGCTGGCGCTAAAAAAATCTGAACTGAAGCCAGAATTTCGATCACTCGACGAGCAGTTCGCGTTCCGCTACGCTACACGAAGCTAGAAGGCTAGCTGAGAATTTCAGTCGACGGCAACACACCGTGGTAGCATTCCTGAACACGGAAGAAACTCAACCGAGTATGCCACGAGGGCTCTCCGACTATACAATACCTACACGAAGCTAGAAGGCTAGCTGAGAATTTCAGTCGACGGCAACACACCGTGGTAGTGTTCCTGAACACGGAAGAAACTCAACCGATATGCCACGAGGGCTCTCCGACTATACAATACCGAAGCAGATTACAAGAGCCATCGTTTCCTTCCGCCATGGCCGACAATTCCGTATCGCATTGGTGAATGCGACCTCTTATAGGAACGCCCGATTACCGTCGGACTACCATGGGGGAAGCAGTCTCTCGCCCTGGCTCTACTCAGTTTTCATGAACGAAATACCGAAGCTCGACAGCGTCGAACTGTAACTGTTCGCCGACAACGCACATATGTAGCCACGTCGATGATCAGAAACCATACGGCACGCAACTCAGCCAGCTAGAGCAGCTGCTTGACTTTTGAAGTGGCGAAGGGAATGCGGAGAAGACACAAGCCATCGTCTTGGCATGGGGAACGCCGTCGATCCGACTTCATTTCCTGGGCCTCGTGATCGAGTGCACACGCCCAGTTATAAACACCATTAAAGTATTTAAGTTGGTCATTGGTCGCGGCCTGACCCTTGGACAACAATGCGATGCAGCAGCCAACTCATTGTGCTCAATCAGATTCTAGCTACATTCCCTCAGCTCAAGCCTTTCGATTCGTGCCAAACTCGCGATCGAAAGCAATTCGCAGAAATAACTATTCATAAAAAATTTACCCTTATTTTTTTTTCTGTGGGTAGGGCCAAGTTTACACGATTGAAGCGCTACAGAACCAGCGCGGCGGCATTGACTTTTAAGAATTAAGTCGATATGAAAAATTTCACTAAATGCACGAGTCAAAAGAACCATAAGTTAAGAACAATCTCAACGTCTGTACTACTCATTATCTTATATGTACTCTTATACGTTGCACTCTATCCGTGTATTTTTTTTGAAATAATAACGCGTTAAGATAAAAATAAAGTTTTCCTCCATATACGACAAAACATAATTGGCAACATGGTGCTGGCAAGGCAACGTGGGGGTGCGGTGCGGAGGTGGAGGCGGTGCCGACGGGCCCGGCCGGGCGGGCGAAGAGTCGACGCGAGGCGATCGATGGACGCTTCGCGAGCGAGGCGGAGGGAAAGCGCGCGCAGGCAGCGCGGGGGTACGACGACCGCCCCTTCTCCGCCGCAACCGCCCGCTCCACTCCAGAGAGGCTGTACTCGTCCGTGCGGGCGACCGTCCGGTCGACTCTGCCGTCCGTGCTCCTCGCCGGCTCTCATCCATTCTCGGTGTCAGCTGACGTGGCCATGTCCGGAAGCGCGCCCGCCACCGCGGCTCGACCGCCGGAGCTCGCATTTCCGTCATCGGAGCCGCGCGCATAATGTTGTCGTTCGCGGTGTCGCCGGGCGCCGGCAAAGCGCTCATGGACCCTAGTATTAGTAGGTATAGGCGACTTGAATGTAATCGGTGTTCCGTCGGCTGTCATATCTGTCTGAGCTTAGTGCATTCTCTGTTTACCTCGCTCCCTTCTATGTTGCATGTAGCCGTTATATGTCTCCATTGTACATACTATGTCCGAAACTATACGCCTTTCCAAAATGATGTCTAAATACCTATTCGGTCCGGCTGGGTGGGAGCAAAATTTAACTGTAAGCGAAACATGTGAAATAAACGCTACCACTACACTAACGTGAGTTATTCTTGCATCGATCCATGCGCCTGTGTTGGCTGTATGTTTCCATGTGGAATGTCCGTGGCATGGTGCCTGCCCCGTCTCATCTCACAAGTCCGCTTGGCAGACCTCGCTTCTGACGAAGCCCGACACCTTCAGCAGCAACAGCATGTGCCGGAGAGCTCGAATTCTCGAACAAATTTATTAAAAATTGTCGACACGTTCATATACACGTTCGTTTGCAATCCGAACTCCCTTGGCAATTCCCTTTGCTTACTTACACATAACATTTTATTTTATGGATTGTACAGTTAGTCTAGGTAATTTATTTGGAAAGATGATGTATCTCAACTCCCAACACACCATAAAATTGAGTACCTATTTCATTAGATGTTGTTCCATGTTGGTCGCTAACTTGTAATGGTAGGTGGTTTCGAGATTGACCCGTGTAATGGCCGACGCCGCGTCCGATGCGGCGTTACAGCGCAGCTGCAACATCGATCCGTGGACGCAGGCTATATGCACCACCTACATACTCGTATGTGACCGCGCTGGCACTGCACGCTACGTATATGAAGAAGCCACGTACTCGAAGCTAGGGTATATGTTGTCGTTATATATATATGTGTCCATAGTTGGCAACGCAGACACAGGTGAAGCGAGCGCATATATGTAGCACATATACGCATATAACATATATCATATAGCGCTTCTAGAACTACGTAGAAGCGCACAGGTCTGCGTCTAGCTAGCGAGCTAGGCTAGGCTAGGCGCGGGCGTGTTTGCGATGTCGTCGTTTCGAGAGCGAGTGCTGTTTGCCTCCACTTTAGCCGAGGCCGGAGCGGACCTTAACGCGTTGGTAGCAAAGGTAAACAGACTACGGAGCTACATCACTGATTGACATCGTTCGACGACGTACTTGTGCGTGCGCTCAATAAATAAATGCACGTCGCTAGTGGCCAGCTTTATTTAACTAAACTCACAATGCGAACGAGGTTTTTTGAGAATTGTTAAGAAACGGGGTTTTAGGCACGACTAAAACGTTGAGATATTAAATTCAAAGTTTCTTCTTAATTAAATAGAATAAAATACCATGTTATATTTATCTTCCAATGTTATTTTTATTGTATATGTTCTTGCGATACGCGGAGCAACAAATGAGCCTCGTTATTACTGCTACATTTAAACTTTGTAAAGTATTTCGGCGTTGTCACGCAACGCACCGGATGCAACTAATTTCTACTGTACTCAAATCGCTACGTTTTTAGCTAACGGTCAGCTGAAATTAGCGAAAAAACAACGAAAGAGCGTTCCCACGACGCACTCGTCGCGTGATATGATAACAAAATGTGTTTATAAATACAGACTTCAGAAAAGACCAGGACAAAGTTGATTGCCTTTATTCTTTCTTCGTATTGCTGACAGTTAATATTGCATTGAGAAAACATGTTTCGTTGCCTCGGCGAACGGCTCGTCTTGCGTTTTTATATACGAACCCGATATGTCGTTCGCTTTACGGATACGTAGATAGATACCTGTAATCTACCTACGACTATTTGTGGTGTACTGAATTCATAAACTCGCTCCCTTTTGTAGTAAGTCTAGGTACTGAATCTACTTTACTTTGGTACTTTGGGGAGATTTGGTGGACTTGAGATATACGAGTACAGCTAAATCTGTGAAAGGTATTTGGTTTTCTGTGCAATTTTCCAGCATTATCTTACGAACCTAACTACTAATTCTTTGATGATCAATTGACTTCATTCCCCGCAAGGGCAAAAAGAGGACAAAGGCGTATCGCAATTTTTTTGCGGAAACAAACAATCTTGAGCAAACATTCCACGATGCCTTAGAATGTTTGTTGAGGAAACGATGTAAAGAAGAGTGAATTGTGCGAAATCATGAAAGAAAAGATGCTAGGTGTGAATGCAAAGAGGGATTTGACTTTACAGAACATAACGACGATGCTCTAATTGTGTTCTGTGGAACTGCATATAAAAGGGCCAGTCGTAGATTAGGAATCGTATAGTCAAAGCGAATGAAAGAGTGTGTACAAGGACATGAATTAATTCGAGACTCTCTGCAGATAGGCCTTCAAAGAGTGTTACGCGTAGCAGGACATGCTCAAGTAAAATCGGCCAAGAGAAGCAAAGAGAAGCGTTTTGGGATTCAATAATGGAGGTACTGAATACTTGCGAATGAAATGAGAAAATAATACTAGCTGGCGATTTTAATGATGGGTAAGAATGGGATGGGAGTAAAAAGGGGAAAGTACGAGATCGTGCTAGGTTTTGGCAATATATGAGTGAAATGGTAAAGCTTTGCTTGGAATCAGCATAAAAAACGATCTTCCTGTCAAAAATACTAAATATTTTTAAGCACAAGAAGATTTATGCGTACAGTTGAGGAGACTAGTTAAAAGAAATCTGATTTTGTGATTGTGCATCTGGGGTTGAGAATCGAAACTGTATATACCACGGTGAATAGATGTCTCAGTGTTGGAACAGATGACTCGCTAGTCGTAACTAGATTTCAGAATCTGTTTCAAGGTGGTTCTCAAAAGAATGAAAGGACTAGAGGCTAATATGTTCCGATTCAAATAGAAAATTTCATACATGTGCTAACGTTTGAAAGCTTTACACTGGAAATAAAGAAGAATTCGTGATCTCTTTCTGTCGTATTGACGCGGACATTTGAGTAAAAGGGACTTAGGAATTTGGTCTCTTTCCAGTGTAAAGGTTTGAAAATACTCTACGACGACGATACGACAGTATGTAAGTGTGGCAAGGCTTGTGCGTGGACGAAAGGTGCGCAAAACGCTGTTCAGCTGTAAACTGGCCTCGTCGAACTGTCCCAGAAAGGGGTGGTCGATCGGCGGCTTAACTCGCAAAAGCTCATTCAACCAAAAACTCAATCAGAGAGCAGCGTCGAGAGCATTAACGCTTATGATTGGTTGATTTTGGCGTGTTTTGGGTCGGATGAGCTTTGAGAGTTACACTGGTCGACCCCCAGAGGAAAACACAGATATCATTTTCACACGGTGACGCCGACAAGTCGGTATCGAATTGCTGAACGAAGAAATACCAGGGGCGTTGGTTTCTAATAAACGCTGGGAACTACTCGTTAAGTCTTGACATTTGAAGGCGCGGCGGGTGGTGGGTGTCGGTCGGAAAGGAAGCTCGTATTATTGTATCGGCCGGCCTGTTCACATGTCTGTCTGTCCGTTTTTCTCGCAGGCGCCACATCTCTTCCCCGGGGCCAGGCCGACTCGACAGGCGCTAGGCGGCGGGCGAGCTAGGGGAGTCTTGACTACAAAATACCTGCGGATGTGAACGTTCACGTCAATTATTATGCGTAATTTAATTTTAAAGATTGCCTGTGCTCACCGAGCCGTATCCCAATGACGATGCCAAATTAATGAAAGGCTGAATTGGGTAAAATGTATATTTTTGCCACTTTAATTAGTTGATACTTGGAAACCGAACCTGTTATGGACAGTCGATTGCTCCGAGTTAAGGCAACGAGCCGAAAGGAAGCAGTTTTTTGTTGGATTCGTAGGTGCACAGTCAATTTACCAGCTTCGCGGAACATTTGGTCCGATCCGAAGTAGGTCAACGACGGAGCGGACTGGGCGCTCCGTCCCGCGAAGGATCGGAGAAGCGAAATCCTCTCACCCGGCTACGCTAGAAATCGGCCATTAGATAAAAAAGTACCATAGGAAGGCGTAATGTTTCCTCGCCGTCAGAATTATAGGCACTTACAGCGGAGCGAGGCGGGAATTTCGCCCGGAACTACGCTCCCATTTATTTTTATTGCCCTGAAGGGAGAGATGGAGCTCGAGGTAATTTATTTCTGATAAGCTCGGCGCCGCCGACTTCAAAGGATTAAATCAAGCGGAGGCAGCGAAGATCTAGGGAGAAAACAAGCGCGCAGTATTCATAACGCGAGCGTCTCCGGCGTCATTGCGAGGGTTTACGACTTTCGACGGCGCGCTGCCGCCCCCATTACGTCCGCCGCGCCGCGTCGGGTGGATGACGACTGCGAGTTGTGCTCGGCTATTCCGCCTCCGCGCCACCCCGCCTACCCTTAAATTATGCGGGTAGTTCAGCTTAATTCATGTACTTCCCGGGATAGAAACTCTCGCTTCGTCGTCGACCCTTCCGTCCCCTTAATTTAGAATGATTTAGCAGGCAGCAGCTTGAATTGTTTTGTAGGACGTATCTAGTGTTTGACAATGCGTGGAGACATGAATGTGAGGTGGGGGCGGCGCGCACGCATGGCTTGGCTACTGCGTCTACGCGATGACAAGACTGATGCCGCATGTTGGAGCCGTTCTCAGAACCCCCGCGACATTTCATTTTATTTCCAGCGCGTGCCGTCTGCCAAGTTTGCGCAAACTTTTTGCTTTGGCGTGCTGCTGCCGCTTGACATTAGAGCCGCGTTGGCATTTTGACTCTGAACTTTGAGGAGCGGATCGATACCGCTCGACCCTTCGCTTCGCTTCGCCGTCGTCGCACATCGGCACGACTTTGACTTTTATCCGAATCCTCCGTTGCCGTTAATGCCACAGATTCCAAAGGCTGTCCCTATTTATAGTCCTACTAGGCTGGGCCCACGGTTCATAGGTGAATGCTGATAGAATGGCATCGTTCGTCGGTGTTGGAAATAATTTAGTTTTTAGTTAGAAATTGAGGTCAAACTGGTTCCACTATACGCATTGAAGCTATCTGAGATCCTACAGTAAGCTGAAGGCGTATTTAAATTTTTATAATGAAAAATTACATGAAAACAGAAAATGGATCTGCCTGAAAATTAACCATATGTAAACTGGACGAATGCCTTTCCTACAGAATCCACATTAAGTCTAGGGTGGTACAACGTCGGTAGATCCATTAGGTCATGTGGGTTCATTGACTGGCACCCACTTTGTTTAGTACGCCTCCGCAGAAATGGTAAATTGTTACAATTGGATTCGCAGCCATTCGCTTCTCAAATTGCAGTGCCGCAATCCTAACGTTTATTATTTCTAGTCCAAGCACATCAAGTTTTCGTCGAATGCATTCTCAGACAAGGGAAATTTTAGTTGAAAACCAATTTTGCCATTTAATATTGTTCGCGATTTGTGCTAAATGGTCGCTGACACTCTGGTGAAGGAAAACATCGTGAGGAAACCCACTTCCAAGCCGGTTGGTCACCGTGAAAGTGTGTGACTAAAATCCTCTCATATCATTTAAAGGTCTGTACCCATCAGTGGGGCGAATAAAATGGCTGCAAAAGAAATAAGATTGTTCGCGATCTCTATTCTGACCAACCTTTATATTTAATTTAATTATTTATATTTTTTTATGACCCGACCACAGCTTTATGTGTGATTCTATATTTGAACTTGCAGCGACTGCGGATCGAAAGCCCGCGCGGCTAGATATTTGCTCACTGCTCAGACCCCTGAAGGAACATCGCGATCGCACATACTCTTAAATCACACTCGCTTGTGTTATAATACGTCAGGGAAAACCCCACGCGAATTGATTGGGTCATTCTAGAGATTTTTTGCTTTATCTATTAAGATAGAACAACTCTTTGCTCAGAAAATGTAATAGGGTTTCTTAAATTTCGAAAGCATTCTATATCACCATACATTACTTACATCAGCTGCGCTGTACGAGCGGGTATGTATGTATGGGAAAGATGAATGGGTACTTTTTTATGAATTACGGCTTTTCACCAAAAGCTGATCATATACTAAATAATCCCTGAAACTATGATGAGTACTAAAAATCCTATACGCAAACAACTCTACCGCTACATGTGGCTATCGCACATAGGACAAAGCAGGTCTTTGCAGATACGAATACGCAGGATTTGTATTTTACCTGCAGAGGTTTCGTCAACACCCGCAAATTACAGGAATCGATATTTTAATTTGAAATTACCGTTCAATTACACAGCGTGGAAACTTGGCGTGAAGCCGGTGAGGGAAGGCGGAGGGGTGTAGCGGACACGACACGAGGGGTGTCTGTAACGTAGTTATGTAACGTGAAAGTAGAGGTGCGGGCGATGTCGCCACCGCCCGGGACTACACCCCCCCGACCCCCAACGCCTCGCCGCTCCGCCGCCCCGCGCTCTATCGACCGGCGCGGGCTCCGACCTCGCACCACCTCCGACTGCCACCCTCGGAACCTCCACTCCCCCAGGCCCCAGGGCGACCTGCCGCCCGGCGCCCGCCACCACCGCGCTGCAGATATACCCGGACCCGGACACCACCGCCTGCCACCGCCGCCGCCCGTCAGGAAAGCGCCGCGTGTGATTCACGCTAAATGCGTACTTGGCTCTGGAACTTTCCTAGCTGACAGGTCGTTTATATTCCGCGAGAAAAACAAACTCTCGGATGCTCTCACTGTACACGCTATTTCATATTAGGTATGTACCTACTCGTATGTACCAGTGGACATATGTTCGTACAGCCTGGGCCCTGGGGCACATCAAACACAGTGAACGAACCTTAACTTTTGTTTGTTTTAACTCCACCCTGACCAATGAATTGTAGCCTACAATCTTTAGCACCAAATAAATCTTCACCAGACAGCACCACTATCTTCATGTAGCCTCCAAATCTAAAAGTACTATTTGCCGAGTTTATAGTCGGTTACTATAAATCAGTATCCCGCGGTTCGGACTAGCGGGCGACTTTATAAGAGCAAGCTATCGGAATGTTGCGAAATACGTTGGAGCGGTGAACTCGATGCGCCGTAATGTCGGGAAGGCGTGGCGTCGACTGCGCTTGCGCAAACCGAACCCGACTATCTGCTCTAATCTAACCAGCTATTTCAGACGTCTTGCACCGTGACTCGATAATATCCGAAAATGTCAGCGCCCAGTATCGGCGAAATAATAAAAAGTTCGTTCCACACTAGGAAACAAAAAATTGGCCACAACAAAACAGACAGGGCCATCATTATACGGCAGCAGGCTCAGTGGCGAATGTTTCTGTACTTTCGGAATGGGAAAGATAATAATAATACCAAATTATGTAAGAATTAGGATTTGTGTAAATGAAAGTGTTTCTATCCGCGCTGGTTAGATACTCGTAGGTACCACCGGACTGACATGTGACTCGCCATCACCAGCCCACCACTCACCCCACACCCGCCTTATACCCCACAGCCATGTGTCACCTCACCGCACAGTCGTGTACCTACACCTCCCCCTCTTCACGCCCTTGGAACATTCAAGGGAAAGAACAGACGCCACGGCGGCGGCGCTGCACACCTGAAGCGGTAGACGAGCTGATATGATGCTTAATTTTCCAACTCCCTGAACTGAACAGCGCGGCTCGATCTGATGGGGGAGGCAGTCAGTCAGATTATTGCCGCTCGAATCTTAACAAACGACGATGTGAAACACCACACTTCAGCACTAGGACTTGCGTGTGTGCCTGTTGGGTCTATCTACATATATAATCATGCATTTATGTAAACAAACTTTTCGTAGAACTAACCGATTTTATCACAGAATACTCATTGGGAAACTTTAACTCTAGATCGACATGTCACTTTCAAGCATTGCGCGTTGGAATTACTATTGTTTACTATAATTTGTTTTTCTTCATATTCTTGAAGTCACTAGCTAAGCTGATTAACGCACTGGCAGCTAAAGCTGGAGGGAGACCCAGGTTACAATTATTCTGGTCAAGCTGAATACATTTTCGAAGTTTTATGAATTTTTCTGTATCATCTAGTTAGTACACAGTTTGTAACTGCTATTTCGAAGTTTGGTTGCATGACTCAAGAGACTGAAACCCCGGTTGCACGAAAACCCCTGCGAGTAAAGCGGTGAAAAAGTCCAAACAAAACACGACTCCCCAACCGTAAAGTGTTTCCCGATATTTTTGGCTCAGCCGGAGGTCCATTTAGAATCGGCAAGGAGCCAATGTTTTTTCGCAGTTCCCATCAGACTGGGGGGAAGGTAGACCGAAGATTTACGAGTGGTCGTAAGTCGGTGGAGCGAGGTAGCGCGGGTATCTAGACATGGCATCCCCATTGTCTCGCTTCGGCGGTTCTCTTCGCGTCGCGTCTCTCGTGCCGGCGGCGACGACGCCAAGTTATGATTGACGATGCAATGCAGCTCGCCTTCTATCTACCCTCTGTGCGCAGTATATAAGGTACTAACTAAATCAACGCAATGAGTGGATCATCTCAGGTTATTCCTATATCCCCCACATTATTAGATTGCTGGACTGTTTCACTCTCAGTTTCACTTGAATACTAGTTCAAACTTACAAATTCATCTAAGGATGATTTAAGCAAAATCACTGTCAACAAATTTCTTAAAATCTCGAGGATGAAGTGTCATAAATTCACCATATAGGGTACCCAACCCATGTAACATGTTCCAGCTATCACAGTTTTATCATGAAATGCAATCATTTTGTATGCAGTAATGATGCTGGTTAAATGGATGCAACCCTTTGTGTATTCTACACTACAACTGATGGCGCGTTAACGACCTGCTCTTCGTATGCAACAATCAATCATTGCTTCTATGTCAGCAGCTTGATAGATTTGCGCAGTGCAGCGACGAGGCTCTCTTTCCATATACTACATAGCCGACTACCTCTACCTACCTACGTACACGGCGTGCACAATAGACGACCATACAGCGTACAGTACACAACATAGAAACGTAATTACATTGGTACGTACGCGTAAAGCAGGTATGCGTATGCAGATGCGTTGGTATCAGCGATTCACATCAAACTGTCCGTCTCGCAGACTGACTATGAGTAATGGCCCTATTCCCCTCCGCGCACACCAACACTGCAGCAGCGGAAACATTTTACATTCGTACCTACATACTCGTATGTACATTAGGGTGGTTCAAAAAATTCTTTTTTCGATTTTTGTATGGGCCACCCCGCCATTTTGTTTCATATGCCTATAGTATTACTGACGTGAAATTTAAACTTCCTAGGTCAAGTGCAAGAGGGTGCTCACGGAGTGTCAAATTTTAATTTTTTGAGTAAATTTCCCTCATGTGCGTCTTATTGTTGCATGTGTTGGAGAGACTTCTAATAATATAAAATAAACTTAAAGTGATTCTACATAAACTTAAAGTGATTCTACAGATACCTAAGTGACTTTAAGACGATAAGTGTGTTGTAAAATTGTGTGAAGCTGTCTACAAATAGCTTGAAATGGCTGCCTCTTCCCGACAAAAAAATGATATTTTCTTAATTGGTTTTCGAGAATTGGAACCTATAACTCAGTTGAATCAGCTTCCGACCATGCGACAAGTTCTCCGAGTTCTTAAAAGATGAAAAAAAAGTAAGAGATTCTGTGCATTCAGTTATAAAAGAATTACTTGAGATCTGGCAAAAGGCTGGAAAACCGACTAAACAACAGAAACACGGCATTGAGAAATTGTAGACCACTCATAAGAAATGGCTGCTTTTGAATAAAAACAAATTTAGAGCTTCTCAATCTCAAAAAGACCGAGAAAACTTGTTTACCAAAGAGCTAGATAACCTTTTTGATATTTCCCATGCTGAAGTCATGAACCAGATAAAAATCAAAGAAGACAAGGATTTTCTTACTGATCAACGAGGTGAGCGTAAAATGATAATAACGTCATTAGATAAGAAGTTAGCAAACAAAATAAAACTTATCGAAAAATGTAAGAGACAGTCGGAGTTATTGAAACAAATGGTTGTTCAAAGTTTAGCCTCAATTCAATTCAAATATCAGAGAATCTTTCGCGCCGAATTATCGGTTTGTAGTACACTGGGACGGTAAAATAATACCTGACATCTTGGAGAACAAGAAAGTAGACCGTCTTCCGGTGCTTGTT
>WYDE02274240.1:0-13372 GCA_009867175.2 Adela reaumurella
TAATCGAACCGGATGTAAAATGAATATTTTGACAAATTCAAGTGTAGTGTACTACCATAAGAATGCTGAATAAAGAATAAAGAATAGAATTGTAATAAGAGTGAACAATGAAAATTTGCTAGTAGAAGATAGCGCGGTAATATCACGCAGAAAGGAGCTTATATTTTTATTTAGATTTAGGGCTTGTATGTCTTTCATGACAATATGGGTACAGATACCGGTGTGAAAGAATGCAGCGCGTCAGATAAAGATCGAGGAGGTGCAATCGAGAATGAAGATACAAATGGTTCTTATGAGGATGAAATATGCGTAGATGGAGTTATAAAGGTGATGAATACAATTAAACTTGGTAAGGCTGCGGGATGCGATAAAGTTATCGTAGAAATGGCTAAATACGGTAGTCCTGGAATGGTGCAATTCCTGCAATGTCATTTCAATAAATGCTGGAAGATGGGTAGGGTTGGGTACCAAAGGATGGTGCAAGTCGATCATCGTTCCATTACAAGGGCAAGGAGACTAACGAAGCCCATGGACATTCGGCTTTAGCGGGGGTTGCGAATGCCATGCCGGCCTGACAGGTGCCTATTCACGCCCCTTTTGAAGGACTCGTGACTATACATGGAGGGAAATATGTGGGCAGGGAGAGCGTTCCAGAATTTACCGGTTCTGTAGATGATAGATCTGCATGACCCATTCGTACGCATCCGCGGTAGGTCCATCGTGTAGGGGTGCAATCCCTGCCCAGTATGCGTAGTGCGAAGGTGGAAATGGGACGGCTGAATCGCGTTAAACAGCTCCTCCGAGCACTCCCCGTGGAATAAGCGATAGAGCACACTTAGGGAGCCGAGTTTGATCCGCACGCTATATGCAAAGGTTATGATAAAAAAAAATACAGTGGCGACGAAAGATAAGATCTGAGATGCACAAGCTGGATATGTGAATGGAAGAGGATGTAGGGATACGGTCTTCTCTCTGAGGTGTATCGCCGAGAAAAAATATGAAAGTATTTTGCGCATTCGTTGCCTTAGAGAAGTCCTACGACATAGTGGTGAGGGATGAGATTATCTATGGGCGACATTAGGCGTGTAGCAGGGGGCTATTTTCGCTGCCTACCTCTCCGGGAAAGTGGCATGATGATATATGATAGGCTGACTTTACTGGGGTCAAATTAGTGCATTGGAGTGATGTCAGTTTCCATAAAAATAATACATACATACATACATATCACTCACGCTGAATCCCGACAATCGGGGTAAGCAGAGCAATCGGTGTTGTGCTGCAAGAACTAGGGTAAATTACAGCACAACACCAACCACCACATTTGGCAAGGTATTCGGAGAAGATATCAAGCAGCATGTAAGGCACGAAGACCCACCTACTTACTGCATGACTTGGTAGAAGTACCGTGCCAATGTGAGAGGTGGCGAGCCTGTCGCCCTTTAACACGGCAAATTGTCCTTATCCCTTAGTCGCCTTTTACGACATGCATGGGAAGAGATGCAGTGGGGTCGTTCTTTTAAGTCGGCCCCACACGGAACGTATTGAAAATACGTAATATGTATGTACTACGTAATATGGGAAAATATCGATCTCGAGTGCGTTAACGCATGCGATTGGCTGAAATCTCTTCACTCACTCGAGTGCTATTACGCCGGTAGTAGGCCAGGGCCTGATTTCTGAACGGGTTATAATCTGTGCGCGACCATGGGCGATGCGTCTTTATGTATGGACTTTTTCGGGCGAGACGAAGTAACTTCATACATAAAAACGTATCGCCCATCGTCACTCCGCGTTCAGAATCCATGCCCACGGTGATGTTAACTAGAAGGCGGTGGATGAAAGATATGTACGGCCGTCCGTCGTGGAAGTTTAAGGATGAGGCATATGCCCAGCAGTAGATGTGCACCGGCTTAAGTGATGGTTATTGTAATGCAGATGCTAGTTTAAATATTAAAATCACTTTATAGTAATATCTACAAAATAAGATTTTTGATACAGTTACTGTGATCAATAGTTATATTTGATATGGTTAGTGCGATCTGTAGTTATGCGGAATAATATCCCTCCACCTATAAGGGAGATGACTAAATTAGTAACATTTTAAAACACGTCAACAAACTTTTGTTAAAAAACAGATATGGTTGTAGATTAACATAATTATGTAATTATTTAATACATATTATTTTTATATTTATATTATATAATACATATTATATAAATGAAATAATATTTTGACCTCTGTATGTAGTGCATGCAGTTACAGGTGAGGGAACAAATGAAAAATATTTCGAATTCCTATACTTTATGTATTGTTATAATTAGGTAAGGAATTTTGAGTTTAAATTGATAATGTGGAAAAACAATATAAATGTATGATATACTCGTCTGTAAATAAACTGTTGATTTGGATAAAAAAAAATCTTTTTTTGTTATTGTGTTCTTCTTATTCTATTTACATATTTCATAGCTAAATTATGATTGTATAATTTTTGTAAGAGTTAACAGGTTAGGCTTGTAATCAGCTCAATTCTGTCTAAGTGCATAGCTGTGCCAAACTTTTTTTACTGTCTCCGTCCATAATAGAAATAAGTATTTCTGCGCAATATTATGCTGCTGCAAATTTTTGGTTGGAGATTTGTAAAATAAATACATTTTAATTTATTTATTATATTTATTTTTATTTATATTTGATATAGTTTGTGCGATCAAAATGTGCTTCATCCATAACAAGGTATATGTACGCCAGTTCGCGACGAACTGTTGACATGTATAATTAACGTAGATACAGAATTTGAGCCCTAATTAGCCAAAACATGTAGGAGTGATCGTTGAATATTTCAAAGGAAAATTTCTTTCGAGTTCTTTTAAGACATTGAAAATTGGTGTGTAAAGAGCTATTGGCATATAGAATGAACATTCAAAATTTCAGCTCGATTGGCTGAATTATTTAGGTGGAGTTGTGCTAATAAACAAGCAAACATATAAAAAAATGAATAGACAAAGAGGCACCAAAAGTTTTTTACCTTAGTCGGGTAATTACGACGACGTACGGATGTGAAACGGCTGGCATAGCCCAAAAGCTCCGTGTCGCCCAGCGAGCCATAGAGCGAGCCATGCTGGGAATACCGCTACAAGATAAGGTGCGAAACGAAGAAATTCGTCGACGCACCAAAGTAGTAGATATTGTACACCGGGTGGCAAAGGTGAAATGGCAGTAGGCTGGACACGTAAGCCGCAGCGATGACGGCCGTACGGCCGTTGGAGCACGCGCTTCCTACACTGGGGACCATGGACAGGTAGGCGAAGTGTGGGAAGACCACCCGCTAGGTGGGACGACGACATCAGCTACGTCGCGGGCAAACGATGGATTCGCGTTGCCGATTGCCGGGAGGATTGGAAACAATTTGGAGAGGCGTATGTCCAGCAGTGGACGGTTAAACGCTGACGATGATAATGATGATTATGAGTCGAGTAAATGGCTTCGCTTCGCTCAGCCAGCCAACCGCTAGTAAAACTAGTTAATTTGTGGCCACAGCTTGTGACATCAGTGGCCGATACCTTCTCAGATCTATACTGAGGTCCGTAATGTTGACAGTTAAATGGACATTATGGTTAGTTAAACCAAGGTACGTGTTGGTCACGACGTGACTACATAATATTGCATATTTAAGCATAGAAAGATGAATTATGCAAAGGTACCAACAAATAAATATTCAGTAAGCGACTTGCATGCTTAGCAAATTATGACCTGTCATACTAACGATCAGATTGGCCGAGCGGGCAAGAGCACGCCTCTCAAGCGGTAGGTGCGGGTTCGATACCCACTGGGAGCGCAATATTTACTTTAGAATTTGTGCTAAATGGCCGCTGACACTCTGGTGAAGGAAAACATCACGAGGAAACCCACTTCCAAGCCGGTTGGTCACCGTGGAAGTGTAGACTAAAATACTCTCATATCCTGTAAATGAGAGAGGCCTGTACCCAGCAGTGGGGCGAATAAAATGGCTGCAAAAGAAAGAATAAAGAAGATACTAACGAACCTTGTTTATTATCACAGGGCTCCGTAGGCCTAGCCACGAATTCAGATCCGGATCAGATCCCCCGGCCGGCTCCCACACGGTCGCATACAAACATAATTATGGCCAATCCTAATCACATCTGTAATTATGCAGGTATGTTACTATGCGCCGTCGGTGTTTAAGTTCGCTTATAATAACTTGAGAACGACTTCATCAATTCACATGGGGTGTTCATTTACGTATTCTATATAAAGTGAGGATAGTTATAGGATATTAAGCATCGCCATAGTCCTTCGGGGTCGGAGCAGTGAGCAAATATGTTGCCGCGCTGGATGTACAAGGCCATCAAACTTTAAAGTAACTTGACTTTTATGTCGCGGGCGATCGCAGGAGTTTCTAGAATAGTATAAACCAGATTGTAGCAATGCGCCTAAGTCGCCCGTCTCGTTCAAAATTCTTAGAGCGTCTACATCGCAGAGTGACAGAATCAGGCACTCATACAGTCAGTCAGTCATCTGCGTAACTAAACAAAACAAATTTTCCAAGTATTTTTTTTTATTCCATAAATTTTCAGAATAGGTAGGTATTTAAAAATTGTATTGAGAAAATAAAATGTTGGTCTCAATTGCAAAAGTCGTAGCACAAAAGTTCTTTAGTTTCATGTACAGAATCACCCCGTTTCGGGTAGTAGTACCTATTTACCAAAGAGTTTGATTGCGTCGTTAACTCTTTGCTATTTACTTAACAGCGTGTATGTATGTATAATACATTTAAAAAAAAATTACTACTCTGATTATGTGGCTGCGGCCATTTGCGACGTAAAAGAACTAGTAGCCAGCTATTCTAGTAGCCAGGTAAACAAATTGTTTACCTGGCTACTAAAATTTATTATGAGGTCAAATTAACGGTAACCTTCTGCGTAAGTAAAATATCCACGGGTGCAAGGAAGCACCATAAGGGCTAAGCAAGTAAAGGTTAAGGTTTTTGGGACAGCGACAACGATATGTAGTCTATACGTTTAGGAGACAGACCGACCAGCCCGCAGATAGACAGACGCGTGGTAAATTTTATAAGGCCCTATTTATATCTTACTAGTTTGAGTGTTTCTTTAGGCGATAGGCGAGCAGTGAATTCTTTTCTCAAAATGTTTTGTGATGCAACCCTTAGCCGACATCGAACCACCTACTATGCACCATTTAGATCATGGTGTGATTCCCCATTTAAAAGTCGTTTAGCCGACCCGGTTCATTCTGGTTAAGTGTTGCTTCCGTTTCACTTTTTAGAAGTAGATCAGATTTTAGGTAACACTTGCCATACCAAATATCGATTTGAAAATATTTTTTACAGCTTCTGGAGATATTTTCAGATTCGGTCGCTCTAGGTAGATCGTTTTTAGAGAGATACTGTCTCCAGAGAAGTTTATCGCATTTTCTCGGAACAATAATTCTACCGGGATTAACTATTCTCGGAAACGCTCGAGCTGATCTTAATCCGGGATAAATAATTCTGCGACACCTTTAGAGCCAGGGCTCAGGCGCAGTGCTCGGGGTAGCTGTGTGGTGCGGTGGGCAGACCAAACACTACTAAATAGATGTGGATTCGCGAGACAACATGGGTTATACTTAGTCGACTGTGTAAGTCCACGTCAGTTTACATAACGAAATTAGTTGTACATAAAACTGTAAAATTGTATAAGTACTGCAGAAGTATAAAGTTTGGTTTAGGATTAAGAAGGTATATGTAGGTTAAACCACGGATTTTTCGAAACCCGATCTTCTACTTGCGAGGGAAACATAATCACTGGCCGACAGGCTAACAGTCGCTGTTATTTTTGGGTTTGCTGTTGGCAAAATTATCAATATCAATCATAATATCATAACAATCACATCGGGTTTCAGTCGCTACATTCTTTTCTGTTTTGAAAATAATCAATATCAATCAAAATAATCAGATCTCTTGCTTCCGCTACGGTCGCCATTGTAGCGATCAGTTCCTAATACGAGAGTTGGCTGAGCCTCGGAATTCAGCGTCCAGGAGATGAAAAATGTTCATAATAAATACCCAGCACATTTGCTGATTTAAACGCAACGGACTTAACTTGAAATATGGCCGCCGTTTTGCTTACGGCTCACAATAAAACGGGGGCTCCGCGAAGGACCTTTTGGACCTCCATTGCATTACCCTCTTTAGATCTTCTGGGGTCAGCGAAAGTGGATAGGTGAAAAATTTAAATTATTTCACGTTATAGATAGATAGAAATTGTGTATTTGCATAGACACAGAACAAGAAATACTGATGAATAGATAGAGTAAAAAGGCGAACTGTAAGCTGTAGTAGCGTTTCGGATAGTCGACCTATGGGTAATGACGAGAATTGTTCAATGTAGTGTGTATGTATAGCTGTAAATAATCGGCGTACAGATGGTAGGAAGAGCATAGAACTGTATAGATGAGATTAATGAAAATCGTGAAAAGTAAAGACGATAACACTACACCCTGCGGCACGCCGGCAATAAATGTATGCCAATCAGAAAAATCGTTGTCAATTCTGACACATGCTAACGACCCCGAAGATATGGGTTAAACCAATCTATTGATGCTTGAGATAAGTTGAGAGACTTCAGAATGCCGGTTAATATTATATGTCAAACTGTATTTAAGGCATTACTGAAATCGTGTTTAGAAATCGAAATCATTATAATATAAGAATAGAAATTAACAACTTGATATGAGCGTCCATTTATAAATAATTTATTAAAAGAAAATTTCAGTTTAAAAAGGAAAAGAAAGTGTGTTCCTGTACAATTGTACTTACTCTGTACCTAGGTATGTAGAATATAAATACTTTGTTGGATTCTGAGTGATCCGTCATTATGAAGTTATTTTTTACTCATTATGTAAAATTTCATTGATGGGCAAAATAATGCATGGGTTATGCCCTTTGGTTCAATGGAGTAAGTATGCGGTATAAGACTGTGAGCATTGCGTATCCCCAAATAACTTGACGTATTCGCCTCTCTCTAGAAAAAAAAAAACACATGTATTTGTTTTCCTCGCGTTTAGTGTAAAGAGGTTTTGATCAAGCCAACTCTTTTCATTTGCCATACCCTGTTCTGCCTTCTTATATTCTAGCCCAGCCAGACATAATTAATAAAATTAAATAAATATTTTATACAAAATTAACAAATATATTAATCAAATACCTAACTAATTATAAATTATACCTACTGCACGATTAAAAAAAATTAAATATAAAACTTTTAAAATGAAAAGAAAATATAAGTTTTATAAAGGCTAGAAAAGTAAGTATATACATATGTTAATTATATTTTCGTATTCCTAAATTGTAGGTATGAAAAAAAATACCAGAAACAAATAAATGTTTTATCAATATTTTATACTCGTGTAGATTCACCCCAATATGAATATATCATCTCAAAAATGTACCGTTCTAAATGAAACATCCGTGTTACAATAATAATGGTTTAATGGTCGAAGCATTTTTACTGAAGTTGTAGAAAAAATAATTTTGATTAGCCTTGGCCGCCATCATAGAAGGGTACTGAGTACCAACTACCGAAGTACCGCGCGGTAAAGTGTGCCGATGGGATCGATTACTGTCCGCATCTTGTAATAAATCACCATCTGACTCGTGGCGGCGCGGTGGCGGAGGCGGTGCGGTACGGGCGGAGGCGGCACAGATAAGGGAGGAGCAGTTATTGGTTTACAAACTGAATCGCGCGTATGGTGACTCGGTGACAGTTGGTGACTCGTAGAGTCATCCTTTCAAAACCCTTGGATTATAGCATCATGCACCGATAATGCATTCATACACGCATTAACTCATATCCTTATTTATGTCTTCGTAATATGCATTGTTATGCAGTTGAAATTCAGGTACACGGATACTACGGCAGCCACCCCAGTACCAGTAAGGAGGAAGTGGAGATTCCACACTATGTAGACAGGGAAGCAAAGAAAAGGAAAGAAAAAATTGTTTATTGAAATAAATAAAGGTTTAGTTCATACGATGAATGACTATCTGCTGTAACCTATTTAATTGGAATGCCCTAATTATTGTGTGTAATTAATATCTAGTGGAACCCTGTTTCACATTTTAGGATTTCTTATGTTATGGGAAACAAGGATTCTTGCTCAGTTCTGAATACCTTTTGTAGTTATGTATAATAATATACATATAATAGTACGTCCCTTTACTCTAGACCTGTCTAATGTGCGGATTAAAAACTCGCACTGCGAAACTTTGGATGGGAAACAAGGATCCCTCCAGATGGGTCTCCTGCAGTTTATGACTTTCAAGAGAAGCACCATAAAGAAAAAGGCATCTTTTACGCCGACGGGGGATTCGCAAGCCCAGTTCAAAACTGAATGCGTTTGTGCTACATCGGCACAGCCACCCACGTTGAAGGCGTCAAGTGTCCTGAGTTTCCACAAAAAAATAATAATCCATACCAGCGGGATATTATTCCAAGCAGCAAAGCATAGAAATTTACGTACGTATGTACCATTTTTCCAAATTACCTAGAAACTAATGTTTTTTTAAGATTTACCGAAGGAGCGTTCGGTCGTCATGCCATTGCACAAATAGTGAAGAAATCAGTCCGCATAAATTTCGTTATGTCTCCAATTCATTATCTATAATGAAAACTTATTCTTTTTACAGACTACCAGCAAGGGTGGCTGTGCCCAAAACTTCAAAAGAAGATCGGACACAGCCAATAATACCACTCACGAAACCATGATCAGAGAGGCGCCATTCCAGTAAAAGGCGGCGAAAAGGTCGTTGTCCAATTTATTAATACGCCTTTTGAAGATCCCCATGGTATGGAACATGCTCACTGGAAGGCCGTTCCACATTTTCGCCGTAAGACACAGGAACGATTTCGAAAAACGATGCGTTCTCAGAAATTGGGTGTCAACAACATATGGATGTTCCGAGTGATTCCGGCGCGTGTGGCGGATATGAATCGGGGCAGGAGGGATTAGGGAAGCCAGTTTATCATTTATTGACTGCCTGTCGATGTATTTGACAACCCTAGTCGTTCCAACACGCAATAATAGAATTCGAGCGAGTTCAAATGACGCAGAATGTAATAAAATAGGCTCAGTTAAACTACTGGGATTTCTCTCGTTTGTGTTGCGGGGGCGGTAATCTTGCGAGTGTGGCTCATTTGTGGCGGGAGGCGATACTATCGGCTGAAAAACATGCGTCCCTTCTCGTAAGGGCTTCAAATTAACTTTTTTAACGGATATTTGGTAGGGCATTTTTAAGGAAGATAGATGTAGTGGAATAATGTGAGTATATTGTTGGATAAGATTGAAAGTTTGGTAAAGATATAATATCCTGAACATAACAGTACGTATGTATGTTAAACGCCAAGGGGTGTAGCCCTGCTCTTTTGGTCTATGAGGCAGTGAAAAAAAAACATTTGTTATGAAAATGATTACGCTGGTCGTGTTCCTTATTTTTTCGGCATTATGAACGTGACGGTCTGGAAAATGGGAGTCGTCCTGTTCAGAAATCACAACACTTTAAAAAGTTTAATAATTCCTATCTTACAAGCTGATAGTTGGATCCGAAAAGTGTCCAAAAGTAAAATGAAGACCTTAATACATAGATAATGGTAAATCATCGAAAAATATTCGACCTTCTATCTGCCAGACTTTGAAAAATGGACTGTTCAAGTTTAAAAAGGACTTAAGGTAGCTTAAGTCCTTTTTAAACTTTCGCCAAATTTCCAAGTCACCTGGCAGGCTGAAACTCAACCATTTATAGAAGTTTAAATTTTTTAAATAATTTAAATAAGGCGTCCGAGCGAGGTCTCCGGATACTGGTGGCTGGTTCAGACACCTTGGGTTGCTCCCGCGAACAGCCACGGCGATGACCACATTTCTCCCCGGTTACCCATGACCAGTGCGACCAGTGTAACAAGTGGAAAAGTCAGTCAGTTAACAGTCAAAGCTCAAAAGTCTAAGACGTTGGCCCGCAAAAATACATACGGCTGTGTAGTAGACGATACGCTTGAATTTTTTTTGGTTCACATTTTGTGGTACCCTGTACTTTCTACCGAAGTAGGTATTAGCAAAGATCATTATATGAATGCTCGTTGGTATTAGACTAATTTATCATTGTTCTGTCTGTGAGCAAATTTTGTGCATATTTTCGCGATAAGTGCGATCCCTTTTTTCGCTTTTTGCGACGGGACTATAATATATATACCGTAATGGCGAGTGCTACCTATGCTACTCGTGAGCAAAGGTAAAAAAAAATCTTAAATAATAATGGATTTTTATTCCAGAGAGGTCTTAGGAACCTTTCCGGAGTCGTTCTGCATGTGCGATATTTTTCAACTTCCCCAGTATTATAGTTTCGATGATGCGGTTCGGTAGCGGGGAGGGATGGAACCCTGCGACGCTCCGGCTCGCTGCCAACCCTGCTCGATCCTCCTCGCTACATTTTATTTTTGGTTGTATATTTTTCATTAGGTGTGTATTTGTATTTAGGTTTAATTTATATTTATTTAGTGAGTAGTGAATTTTTAGATAATAATTAATTTGTTTGTTTTTTGTCGAACTTTACAATATTATGAAATACGTATAAAATTTTATGTATATTTTTCATTCGGTATGCATTTCTTTATTTGAAGTCGTGTTGGAAGATAACAACGGGGTTAAACCATTAAATATTATTTTCCTCTTTTTTTGTAAGTAAAAAACCCTAATTTTTTTTAGCAACTATGAATCTGATGAAAAAAGGGTAATGTAGTTTTCCTGTTATCTATGACTGAACACATAAAAGCAATGTAAATTATACCTTTAGAAAGTATGCTGGTAGATCTACTGAAGAATGATTGGAGTGCAGTGCAGGATGTGGAGAAATCTTTCATCACTTGGGGCTTGGGACACCCTGTTTACTCCTTTTAAAATAAAAGTTTAAATCGCCTTAAACATGTTGAACACGTCGGATACAAGTACGAGTCTTTTGTTTGTGTGGTGTGTACGATATATATGAGTATGTTCTCGCTAGCGAGCGTGTGCGAGAGGCACGTCGACGTGGCACCGGAGATGGCATTCCATTACCGACACTTTCTAATAAAGCGACGCTGGCGTCAACACAGGCGGGACTTGTGTCTATATTACGGAACCTTGAGGAGAGCTAAACATTTTAATAGTCTAATCAAATAATATAAACACTTCAATTATAAAAAAAAATAAAATCAATGTTAGCTGAAGAGCAACTAAGTATCTATGTATTCTAAATATTAATTAAGGGATTTAAAAAACATAAAAATTTTCAAAACACTAACAACGGATGAAACAAACGTTGTAATCTATGAAGGATGAAATACTATTTTTGAAAACCCACGAATTTCCCAGAAAATTCGGTGGGGTCTGCCATTGCCATCTCTGTTCCCAATTTCAATTAAAATGTAGCAGTAGAGAAAAGCTATTATGTGTCTCGTAGAGATGCATCAATACAAAATAAAAACTTTATTTTTTTTCGTACCCAACGTAATTTCAAGTAAATGTAAAAATTTTGTTTATTTCATAGCAGAGAATGTGCAGCCCCCATCGGACTTCCTTGGAACGGTCTGTCTTTCTGTATGCTTGATGTCTTGCAATTTTTATACCCCTACAACGAAAGTTCATAAAAGATGCAGCCCTATCAAATGAGCGCAAAATCTCAAGCACTTCTCAAAAATAGTCGAGATGTGTCGTGGCACACCCGGTTTGAACTAAGTATCTTTCACTTTTGCACTTGTGTTGCACTATTCCTCCGCCCCTTCCCCCTCCAACCTCATTTGCCCTTTCGCCACTCCCTCCCCCTCCTCCACTCCCGCCCCATCCGCCATTTCCCGTCCCCATCGCCACAATCCGCGAATTTACAATCAAGATAAATTATAACAAAGGTAACGTAATATTTGAACAAACCGCTCACCCCTCAGATTCAATACCACTCCAACGACATTGGAACCGGGATTAAATGTCTATCGTTTCGTTTTTGCGAACGAAATGTTAAATCCGAAATTTTCAGCCAATTGAAGGGAATTAAATGTTTTCGTTGTCTCTTTTCTGACGTGTTACAGAGTGTCAACAATTTTTTATAAGCATTTTTTTCTGTTTGAATATTATTTTTACCCGACTACGGCAAAGTCAAAGGAGGGTATTGCGTTTCGCGCGTGAGTGTGTATGTATATATGTATGAGAGGAATATATGTTACCACCTAGAGCCTAAACGCTTGAACCGATTTGAACAATTGATGTTTAAATCTTAATTCTGGGAGTGTCATAGGTTACAACATTTCTTAAAAATTAAATATAGCGGACATATAACACCATATTATCAAATTTTAATTTTTTTAAACCTTTTCGATGGGATATCACTGAGTTTGAAAATATCATTTAAAAAAATATACCACAGGTAATGGTTTAGAACCAGAAATAATAAAATAAAAAGGTCGAGAACGTTTGTGTGTTTTCCGTCCAGTTCAGTGTAGCTGGCTGGAATTGAGGGAAGCGCTGACATGGCACCTACCTCATAACTCACCAAAGAGTTTAGGCTGAGATAACTGGTACCAGAAGAACTGGTGCATTAGGTGATGTAGCCACCCGTGTCAGTTTCCATAAAAAAATTAAAAAAAACCTACTAGTAATAGGAAAATTTGTCTAAAATGGTGCAGTCGTACGTGTAAAAGGATTGCAATCGACATATAGCCCAACTACACCATTTTAGATAATTTTCCTATTCGTAATCTGGACTCATAATTGCTTAATTTATTACCCTAATGGAATCGCTCTGTGTCTGTCTGTCTGTATGTCACAAAAATTGCCTAACGAACATTTTACTAACAAAAACTGATCCATAAATTTAAAAAAAAATACGTGTATTGCAGATAACTTTTTCCTATGGATGTTTTGGGGTCTGATTTGTGTTCCCCAGTGCTGATTACCTCCGTGGGAGTTTAGGCAGAGTGGGAAAGAGTCTTGGTGTGGTGTGCATGAAGTTTGGGTCAAATAACAAGTGATCAAGAGAATCATAAACTAGACTTTGTGATTGGAGCGGAGTCAGCACTGAAGCAGTAGATGCTGTACTAAGATGGTCGTGGCGAGGCGGGCGGCGGAGTTCTGGAAAATATTAAGTTTTACATTGCATGCTTATTTCATTCTGGCATACATAACTCAAATCTTTCTAACAATTTTCAGGACGCCTACCGACGGAATTACCAAAGAAAATTTTGTAGGGGAACGTGGGCAATGATAAATAAATAAATAAATATAGACTTTTCTGCTTAGCAGAAGGCGGACTTATTGCCGGAGGCAATCTCTTCCAGT
>WYDE02274351.1:0-13372 GCA_009867175.2 Adela reaumurella
TTCCGGCCACAGGCTGGAGCTTCATTTTGGGCCCCACCAGCCAGAAACCAAATTTTTCTCCACCTTCAAAACATCAGACCCAAATTCCTTCTCGTCTTGTCAATGTCCCCCTTTTTCTTCTTCTTTTTTCTCTAGTATTTACATTTTTTTAAATAGTCTATAGTTTTTAAACTTTTACAATAGGAATAACGCTACAAGGCTGATGGCCTCTCTGATGATTTGGAGGACGTTATCATGACGGTAAGAATATTGGCGTCTCAAGAAGTATTTTGTATCCATATAGCAAGTGCTTGGCAGTGCCTACGAATTCCTTACACGATTCCTTACTCATACACAAACGTAAATAAAAATACACACACATACATACATAAATATAAAGAGAAATACATTTTTGGATCTAATGTGAGTGGAAGAGTCTCTCTAAGACGCACATACCTAGAACAGATCGAGTATTTGCTCCAAAAGGGGGAAGGCTTAGTACCCGTAACCGACGAGCATGTATGACGAATATTATGAGAGTGCAAGAAGCGGTAGAGGTGTTTCAGGATAGTGGCATTTGGATATCCAATGTCTCTGCCTACCCCACTGGGAAACAGGCGTGACGGTATATAGTTCTGTATGTATCTTAGATTCCGGACTGACCTAATCATTGATGTACAAATAATTTTGTTTTTTTTTGTTTCAGAAAGTGACTTAGCTAAGTTCAGATGTCAGCTGTGTCCTAAGGGTTTTAAGCATCCAACTTCGCTGACGCTACACAAAGACTCTCACACTGGCAAGACGCAGTGTCCCGTGTGCCACCGATCATTCTCTCGTTCCTACGATATGCGGAGCCACTTGCAGAAAATACATCGTGGAAAACACCTCACCATCAAGGAGATAAGATATAAAGTAGCCAACGACACTATGGCTCCTAAGACGTTTACACATCATATCTAGCATCCTCCTCTTGCAATTCCTTTTGGATACCATGTTATTATGTTTTGAAAAGTTCCGGCTCTTCTCGCGGCGACTTTATCAGATTATTCAGACGTTTCGAACAGAGCGTCCTGTTCATGGTCACGGAGACGTCTGCTCGCTACGAGCTCAGCAAACGTACTGACAGCTATGGCTGCCTTCTAGAAAACAGATTATAGTCGTGGTTGCGGATAGGCGGCGAGACGTCATCTGTGTTAGCTGCGTTCCGTAAATCAGCAGAGAAAGAGGCAGTGAGCTAACGATATCTTCCACAGGTTCGCTACGCTCTTCTATTCTCATCGAAGACAATTCTGTGGTCTTTGATTCTCATCGTCTGAAGTGCTGGGTTCCACATAGCTGAAAATTTGTAGGAGTCCTCACGGTTCAAATTTTTGGGCTTTTTTATTTCAATAGTTTTTCTAACGATTCCTGGAAAGTTTCGTGTTTCAGTAGAAAATACTTTAGCGTAATCAAACGTTATCCAATTATTTTATCCAGAGTCCCTATGGTCGCACACACACTCCTCTTCGTATGCCCTATGTAACATTTACCACACGAATATGGGATTTTATGCACGCCGGCCGACTGTAGCTGGAGTTGATCTTTCACTGAACGTAGCATTTGTGAGACTTTCCTCATTGGAGTAAACACTGTCTAAATTGATAATCGTGTCAAGAATCGTCAGGAAGCTATTGAAATAAAAAAGCAGAAAAAGTTCAACCGTGAGGGAGTCCTTCGAGCTTTCATCTATGTGGAACCTAGTACTTCAGACGACGAGAAGAGACGAGCGTAGCGAACCCGTGGGAGATATCGTTGGCTCATACTGCCTCACTCTCTGCGTACTAGATGCCAGCCATAGCTGTCAGCACGTTTGCTGAGCTCCTAGCGAGCAGACATCTCCGTGACCATAAACAGGACGCTCTGTTCGAAACGTTGGAACAATACGATAAAGTCACCGTAGGAAGAGCCGGAAGTTTTTAAAATGTTGATTCTGAACTTTATTGCTACGCGCATAATTATTATATTTTATTTTATTAAAAAAGTAATAATTATTTCAATTTATGGATCGCCTTAAATGCAATACGGATAAATGCAATAAAGGTTGACTGAAAGAAATCCCTGCAAGGGATAAGTCCGCCTTTGCCCCACATGCTAATTACCTAATGTACCGTTTAGTTTTATAATTTTGGAGCAATAAAGAATTTCAATCTATCTACTCTTTGTTTTATTTAAATTTAAAGATAGGAAGCGCTTAATGAAAGATCCTTCATAAGATAATAAACACAACGAAAGGCAAAAAATGTCCAAACACTTAAGTTAACACAAACTGGAAGTTTAAGTCATGTTGGACAATTGTTTATCTGGTGGATCCATTCTGCAAAATACTTTATTAAAAAGTATTGTTTAAACAAGTTAATGGCACACTCACCTATGGTTCTATCCGGGGCATCCTGGGAAGGTTTCTTTAGCCGGATCTTGTGTCCGGGCCGCGCAAACTCCGCCAGCTGCTTGGGGTCCGACAGGTCCAACCCTGGAGCGCCATACATCAACCCGTTGTCTGAGAGACCCTCGACGCAAGGACCCGTGGGATAATGCCGGGAAGTGACGTATGCCAGAGTAAGGAATCATACGAGGAGAGAGGTCGGGTATGCCATAACCGTTGTGATTACAAGCGTTTAGGGTTGGAACGGAATATGGAAAATGGCGACGATGAGAAAAAGCAAAGCACAAATAAAGTGTTAGTGAATGAAATGAATAAATGCAAATCATATTTGGATATTAATGATTGGGAAAGCGTACAGAACTTAATACTACATTATGACAAATTAAACCGAGGGAGACTTGCACCAATGCATAACTAGCTCGTCTTGTAATTAAATAAATTGTCACAAATCAATATTACGAAAGGTTGTGTCCTGCACTTATGTGTAATTATAATTAGAGTGCAAGTAATCATAATTTAAGTTAAATACAGGGCCAGATTAGATTTAAATTCACTATTTTAATTAATAAACTTCAAACTGACAGTTTACAGGTATATTTGCCATCATCATCATCATAATCATCATCAGCATTTAACCGTCCAATGATGGACATACACCTCTCCGATTTGTTTCCAATCCTCCCGGCACTTGACAACACAAATCCATCGTTTGCCCGCGACGTACCTGATGTCGTCGTTCCACCTAGCGGGTGCTCTTCCCACACTTCGCTTACCTGTCACCAGTAAGGTCGCCAGTGTAGGACGCGAGTGCTCCAACGGCCGTCATCCCTGCGGCTTACGTGTCCAGCCCACTGCCATTTTAGCTTTGCCACCCGGTGTACAATATCTACTACATTGGTGCAATGGCGAATTTCTTCGTTTCGCACCTTATCTCGTAGCGATATTCCCACGCATAACCAATGCGAACATGACTTTGGCTTTATCCCAGTTCATCTTCAGACAGACACTCAACGAAGCCTCATAGTTAGTTTTAGGAGGTGGAATTTTTTCCAAGGGTACGTTTGTATGAAGAAGTATGGAATCAAGTGGTGCATATCAAATGCGTTTCCCCACGGTATTGAGATAATTAACAATATACAAAAGGTTTTAAAACATTCAACACAAAAACTTGTTAAATATTGAGCTATTGTGTATTGGTGCAAGAGCAAAAGTTTATTTTAAAAAGAGAACTTTTGTTTTTATATTTAAGAGTATGCTTCATAACTAATACTCCGTACAAAAATTCTTAGTTTCTCACAATTTATTGGAATTGATTAAAAATCTAAACAAATTTGGCTATACAAGACCAATTACTACATTACAATAAAATTAGATTACTAAAAATGTGTTCACTGTAAGAATTATGAGCTACAAAGCGGTCTCTTGGAGTAGAGTTTCTCAAAGTGAGGTATGCAAATCCCTACGGCAGGGGAAGGCAAATGGTCGATCGCGCAGTCGATCGCCACAGATGTTGCGGTCAGTCGACCAATTATGTTCATATTCTTACGTATTAAAAATAAAATATTCAGTACAATGGATGCTAAATTTTGGTCTTTATTAATACAAGAACAATATGCAAATGTAAAACAAATCGCGCAGCAGTTAACAGCCTTCTTCGGCTGGATTTATTTGTGCGAATCTGCTTTTTCTGAAATGAAAATTATTAAATCATAACTCCGTAATCAGCTAGCTGACGAACACCTGTCTTCGTGCTTACGATTAGCACTCTGTAAATACATGCCTTGAGAGAAGTTTGCGAAGACGCGCTGTGACATAACTCGAAATTTAAATAAAATGTATTGTTAATTGTAAGAAAGACATTTTTCGGAAATTATTTTATTGTGTAACGTAGTGAGTGATTATTGTAACTGTATTAAATAGACTGTGGATCCTATATTTTAGGGTGGGTATTATATTCACATAGAAAAATACTAATTACACAAAAGAAAAAGAGAATTTAACAAAGAACGGACAGAACGCACATATCGTGAATAAAGGGCACAATGAAAAAACGGAACCATATATGGTACATATATGACCGAAGAATAATTGCTTGGTTTTCATGAGTTGGCAGTCTTACTTACACGCAGAAAACTGCTGAAGATGGTTTTTGAAAGAACGACTTGTACTAAAAATTACACTTCAAACACGTCCGAGCCGGAACTCGAACCTGGGACTTGTGGCTTTAGCTGCCTCTGGATACCAACTTCGCTACCTGGATCGTGACATGTTCTCTTCAAATTGTCGCCATATCCATCCGATCGTTTTTAACGCTCACTCACCGTTCGAAGTAGTTTACATAGGTTGATTCTCAACCGTACATTAAAGCAACAAAAAATATCATTGGAAATCTCAAGAAGTTTCTCATGTTGTCTATGTTAAGTATGATCTTAACGGCTGCTCGCCCCAGTGATGTGATTACATTACAACAGTTAAAGGGAATGTACCCATAGCACGTGACCAATTTTAGGCCAAACATGAGACGACAGTAGTGACAGGTAGAGATAAATCAACACAGAGTCACTAAACGCGTTCAACAGAACAGCGTCAAATGATTACTGTTAAATAATTACTACATCTACAGGCAACCGTAGTACAGCGTGACCACATCGAATGTGGGGTGATCAGATGCATGGTTACGACGCATTTTCAGTTTTGTAATTCTATAGGAAAATAGTACGTAATTGGTCTAGTAAAGCCCAATTGATTTAGATTTTTTAGATTATGAATAAATTTCACAAAATGAGGGTGTGAGAAACTAAGAAGTATGGCGTATTAGTGACAAAGCTTCCCCTTATCTAATAATTAGCTGAGCCCACAGGGCAACCTATGGTAACTGAGGTAAAGATCCACGCAAAGAAAGTCGCGAACAAAACTGTGTGTCCCATATCTCTTTGCCTATATTTCATTCAAGTCATTTCTGCCAATTTGAGAATTGAGTAACTAACATTTATAATATTTGCAGGGTGCCGGTAATTTGCGACGATTTCAATATTTTTATAGGATTTAGTTCTCGATACATAAACTTCAACACGTCAAGTATTTCAGTGACATTAATTAAAAAAATTCAAGCTGTCATACCTGGCATGGGTTCGCCGGTGATGATATTTTTCTTCCCAGTCATGTATTCCGTGTAGTCGGGATCTGGTTCGGGATTAGAACCGTCATCTGAAATGCAAAGTGCAACTTTGAGATAAATAGGTTAAATTTAGAAAATATAAAGATTACGTAATGAATAATACTAATTTTGTCACGTTTTTTATTAATTTGCTTTCTTGTCTGATTGGTATAAATTATGCAATCAATTTTAAACTATTAGTTTCATCATTATCGGGACTCATCGGGACTTTAAAAGTCCCGATGAGCTAGAGACGCCAAACTTTAAATAGCTCAAAACTGGATGACAATGATTTAACGAAAAAGCCGAAAATAACTATTTACATAAATGTCTAATGTAACGTGCTTTCAAAACGGACTAAAACGTACCACACATGTTGGTCACTCTCTACACTTCTTACTATTGACATAGATAAAATGATACAATGACGGCATTATTAGATACAATGGTGGTATTATGAGATATAATAGTGGCATTATGAGATACAATGGTAGCATTATGAGAAACAATGGTGGCATTATGTCATACAATGGTGGCATTATGAGAGACAACAATGGCATTGAGATATAATGGTGTCATTATGACGAGATACAACTGTAGAATTATAAGATACAAAAGTGACATTATGAGATAGAATGGGGTCATTATGAAATACACACGGTAGTTGTACGTCTTGTCGTAACAGGCTTCGCTATATTCGGGACGGATTTTGAAAAATTTGCAACATAGTTTCTTGCCAGTACTTCAAGGAAGTTGAAAATTTATGTGTGATGGATAAGAAATTGACATAATAAAATAGAATGAACCTACAAAATTTCAGCCCGTTCGGCGAAACCGTTAGGAGTGGAAGTAGAAAAATTACAACCGAACTATCTTGTTGGTCTTCTAGGAAGTTGTAAATTGGTGGGTGGCGAGCTACTTGCATACAGAATTAGCCTATAAAATATCTGCCCCATCGACATAACAGTTTAAGTAAAAATTCCAGCGAATTTTCTTGCCAGTTCTTCTGGGAAGTTGAAAAGTGGTGTGTGGCAAGCTACTGACATATAGAATGACCCTCAAAATTTCAGCCCGAATGGCTTAACCGTTTAGGAGGAGATGTGCGGAAAAACTACAGACACCAAAAGTGTTTTGACCCTAGTCAAGTAAGTGGCTTAACTTCGCGCAGCCAAAAAGTTGCCTTGCATTGACATATCATACAGTTTTTTGTTGATCCTGTAATTAGCAAAAAGGACTTATTTGCCATATATATGGCAAATGGTTTCAGACGCTAAATGAGCGATATGTGGCAACACTACTGACCGTCGTCCTCGCCAGTGGCCCACATTGTGACTGAGAACTCGCCCTCCATTGTTTTGATCTGCACCTGCTTCTGCTCCCATCGCCGCGCGCCTCGGCCCGCGCTGCTTGGCATGCCCGGGCTCTCCATTATGCCCATGCCCACTTCCCCTACGAGGAGGACATTTACTATTAGTTATGTTCATTGCCAAATTCTTCTTTACACTCTCTCAAGGCTCCTCCGTCCCGGCAGACGTCATGCCACACAGACGATGATATTATTTTAGTAGTATAAAGTGGAGTCAATCAAATCTGAAGCAGCCGCAGTCTGGACTTGCGGTGCTCCGTAACTTAAAACTTTACGCAGTGTACTTATGCATGAAAGATATATCAAGACATACGCACCAATCGGCATTAGATGCTGTACATAATCTGAAGGGGACGTCTTCACACGGCTTCGATGCCTGAAAACAGTAAGTAAAATTAGACACGAGTCTTTGAAATGTTGCATCATGATGTGTGGTTCGGATTGCTTAATTAGGAAGAGAAAACGCAAATTCTAAACACTTTTTTGCGAATCACCAGACGTAAAGGTGATTGGAGGAGAAAAATGATAGTGTTTTTCTTCTAATTATTTTTTAAGAAGACTGTGATTCATAGGTCTTGCTCAATAAAAACTTGCAAAATCATCAGAATAACTCATTAAAAATGCTGAATCTTCGCTACTTTTCCAGGGTAAACTGAAGAAAATTAGATAAAATTGTGACACTTTGGAAGGTTTTGTTGACCAAGATCTACTAATCCTAGTTCACATCAATATAAATAAAGAATACAAAAGTGGCAGTTTCATTCTTTAACGAAACACTGCTATTTGTGGAGACTGTCTCGCATTAGCAACATAGAAGAATAAATAATGACAGCACCGAGCACTGCCAGGTTAGTGCTAACATTCTGTACTGAAAATCAGAAAATCTAGTCAACATGCAAAAAGCAAAAATCAATATATACATACTCCGATCACTGAGCATGAGATACAAAGTTGGCATTATAAGATGCACAAGTGGCATTATGAGACACAACGGTGGCATTATGACATACCAATGAGGCATTACAAGATACACAGGTGGCATTAAGAGATACAAGGATGGTCTTATGAGATAAAATGGCATTACTCTCCATGTGTCTTCGTTTCAAAGTACTGCGGAGTGCATACGTGGAGCAGTACAAATACAGTACGCGAACGATCTGTATGCAGCGTTGAGGAATGCGCTAGTGCACCTCCCCACACGTCCCTGCGCGCAACAATGTATTCGCGCGCGGGGAGGTGTGTCGGCAGCGGGTCGCCTCACCTCATACCGCAAATGCATTCAGATTTTACGTGTACTGTACAGAATGTTGCGTCCACACTAGACCGAATAGAACCAGATAGTACATACCTGCTGGTGGACGCAGGAATGGCGTAGACACTCTCATAGCCCATCTCCCCCCGGGCTCCAACACCTCCTCCGGAAGCTAGAGCCTAACAGTACATACCTGCTAGTGGGCGCGGGGACGACATAGACACTCTCGTAGCCCATATCTTCTACAGGCTCGCAACACCTGCCCGGGAGACTTGAGCCTGTTAGTATATATCTGCTGGTGGACGTGGGGATGTCTTAGACATTCTTGTAGCCCATGTCCCCCAGGTCTCCAACACCTCTGGAAACTAGAGCCATACAGTATATACCTGCTGGTGGACGCGCGGACGTGGTCCACGTGGCTCCAGCACCTCCTCGGGAGACTAGATCCTGATATTACATACCTGCTGGTGGACGCGGGGACGGCGTAGACACTTTCGTAGCCCATGTCCACCCCGGGCTCCAACACCTCCTCGGGAGACGGGTGCATACCGGGCAGGATCACCTCTTCATTGCCCACTGTCCGACCAAATTACCGTGTTACAACTTTTTTCATTTTTATTGAAAGCATGACTTCCGGCATATGGAGGTGTGGCCATGTGTGTGTGTGTGTGTGTGATACTGAAAAACTATTAGACAGTATTTTTGAGGCCGGGAGGGTATTTAAGAATATTGTAGACATTTCCAAATATGTTCATGCATCGTCATATAAATCGGAAAATAATTTTGAATCGTTCATGAAGTTTCAGAGATATTTGAGGCTTAACAGAAGTGGGCGCGAGGGCTGCACGCTATCCGAAATTGTGCCAAAAACGGAGAAGGTAAGTCTTGCAAGCAGAAGGCTTCATGACTTTCACGTGCCGAAACTATTACTAGTGGCGCTATCTGCTGGCTTTTAGTTGGACAAAAAAGAAAGGCAAATAAGATAGTATTTAGGCAAGGCTGTTCCACGGCGAATGTTCTGAGGAGCTGTTCGAAGCGATTCCGACGTCACCGTTTCACCATAGGTCCATGCATGACAGAGAGGGAATGCATCTCTTTACTGTAAAGTAGCCTAAAGAGCTACTCAAGCACTTCAGTATTTATTTTATCTTCCGCACTGCAAAATTCTGGAATGCACTTCCTCGCGATGTGTTTCATGCAGAGCATGATTTGGAATCCTTCAAGAGCATAAAAGGCACCTGTCACACCGGCACGGCATTCGCAGCCCCCGTTAGAAAGCGAATGCTTTTAGGCGTCGTCGGCACAACAATCCACGCTGACGGTGTCAAGTGTCTTTAGTTACCATAATAAAAAAAGGTAAGGAGTAAGAAGGCAAAGTACGTAAGGCACTTCATAACAACACCAAGCCCAAAAAGTCACCTACCTATACATTAGAATAGTGAGTATGAGTTTCTATCCAGGCCCAAAATCAACGGGTTGAAGTATATCAACAGAAGGCATGTACTTGGGCGTTGGGGTGATGGAGGAATGGTGGGCTGGTTACTAGCTAGATGTACAGTTGACAAGTACCTTCCTCCAAGTGATGCATTCCGATGACCTGCTCCTCCACCTCCTCATATTGATCTTCAGTAATGTACTCCTCGTACTGTGAGGTCTCTATCTCTTCGTACTGGAGACAACGTACAAAATATCCATTAGTCACACAGTGGCCAACTACCATTGGAACCAAGCCATGCAAAATACCTTTAATAGACGTTGTGAAAGTAGACCGCAGTCCGAGATCAGTCGGTGAGACTGATAACTTAACAAGGAATTGACATGACGCCGCCAACTGGTTAAATCCGATCCTCTACTGAACGCCTAGATGGTTTATTAAGTGGCGCCTTTCAATTGAATGGCTAAATGACAATCCGGCAAATGGTTGAAACGATTATTTTACCCGAAGGGCTGAGCCATTTGGTAAAATTTTAATGTACTGCTATTTTGCAGAAAGAACATTTGCCACCCCGACATGTTACTGGTCAGACATAGCTGTTCCCTAGAGACAATACAGTAGCCGGAGGGAGGACGGTCCCGCCGCGCCCACTGTAACAAGGTGCCTGCACAGTGTTACGCAAGGGCGGAGGGGCTGACATACTGCAGCACCGGAGATAATACGGAAGCTTGAACATTTTCATCACACACCCATAACATTTTAATCTTGTTAATTATATCATATTATGATCAGACGCTGACGCCATATTTTTAAATCACTGCTAGTTCTGCAGTGGTAAAAAAAAGAACTATAAATATGAATGACCAGGCTGCTTTTGGTCAGCCGTTTCCAACGGGCTAGCTATCAGACAGCCAAGTTGAACGTTGAGCTAGATAATTTCGTACAATGACCCGCCTAGGCGTGTAATTGAATGGCGCCACTTAACTAATAGGCTAGCCGTTTAGTTGGGAAGCGGCCTTAACCGGTTGGAGGCGACAGATAAGTACATTCTCACCCAGCTTGTAGTGTACGGAGCGACGGTAAAATATTATGTGTAGGGATTTAATTAATTTAAAGTGAAAAAACCTTGGGACCGTGAACGAAGGAGACAAAGGCTTTCTCAGGTAAACTGGGAAAGTTTTGGTTGAAACAACTCGAAACCGCGGTGCCAGGGTCTTCTTCATACGGCGAATTGCTATTGAGATTCAGAGGTGCAAACACGTAGCGAGCGCACTCGGAACACTTCGTGACGGGGTTCCAGTGGATCTGCATGAGATTTTATTTTTATAGGTTATTAAGTTTAGTAGGTGTATTTTTATTTATGATTTAGTATGTACTTTGTTATTTAATTAGTTATTTAGTTTTTAATTGTACTTTTTTGAAATTAAATAATTATTTCACACTTTTTATTGCTTTATTTTGAAGTCGATTTTTATTTCTTAAATATTTTTTTTTCAATCAGTGTTAGTGCTATACTGATCATACAGCAATTTTTGCCAAATGGAAAGTTTAAAATATAGTCATATAATTTTAAATATAGATCATCGTCTTCATCACCAAATAAATAAATTAGAAAGTTTTTATGTTTGCCCTATTCGAGTAAGTATTGAATATTTTGATAAAAATAATACATTTATTTTAGACAATAATTTTTACATGGACTGAAAATAATTGAAGCGTGAATCTATATCACGGCAATAAAAGAACGGGAACCCTTTTGTACCCTAAAAGAAAAATAAATCGCGATTAAATGCAAGTAAACATACATGAAACGGTCTTCAAACTAAAAGCATTTCCAGCTTTGCGAGATTGTTGTTTCGTTTCTGTTTACTCAGGCCCTTTCTGAAGCAGAAAGCTTTCGCACCCCGCGTACCTCTACAGGTTTTCCCTAACGCCCATCTTCTTGTTTCCATCTAGTGGTTCGACATATAGTACGTTTTATGACCATTCGCCTTCAATTTTCAATTTGATTTCGCTCTGTAAACGATACTGCGAGGGAAGCCAAAGATTTTATGTAAGTATATCACTCCTGCTTGCACTTTAGGGAAGCATACATACATACATAACACTGAGGCAGATAATCCCGACAATCGAGGTAAGCAGAGCAATCGGTGTTGTGCTGCAAGAACTCCTGTAAATTACAGCACAACACCGACCACCACATTTCGCAAGTTATTCGGACGAGACATCAAGCAGACATAAGGCACGAACCTACCTACTGCATGACTTGGTAGAAGTACAGTGACAAGGTGAGAGGTGGCGAGCCTTTCGCCCTTTAGCACGGTATCTTGTCCGTATCCCTTAGTCGCCTTTTACGACATGCATGGGAAGAGATGCAGTGGGGCCATTCTTTTAAGTACCGGCCCACACGGTATATTCAGAAGAAGTAAGCCAAAATCACCAAGGCGGTGCCTTTGGGACGATTCAATAATAATCATTGGGCGAGCGAAGTGAGACCGAAAATATTTAAGATCTTTATATTTGGAATTATTACGAAAAGCTAGGTTTGCTTCAGCAGAATGGACATTTATCCATTGTGCTGAAACCATTAAAAAAATCCCACATAAGTCAAGAAACATCACAGCCTGTCGTCGTCGGGATATTTAGTGTTCACGTCGGTATATCAGGACAGATGGGCACATAACGCTGCTCAAATGGTGTGTGCGTAGTGATGTATATACGTAAATGAATAATGTTAATATTCTTCATATCCAGAGGTGTCGAGACGTATGGCAGCCCTAGGATAGCGTTGCCTGTATACCTGTAAAGTATAGTAAATACCTAGCACATAGAGTTGTGTTATCGCCATGGCTGTTCAATCTAAACCATCGTTTGTTTTTTTATAATATAGCCTCGGCGTTTTCCTTCCTTGTAATTTTGTGCGCAAATTTAAACCTAGATTTTAAAATTCGGAAAACAAACTCACGACCTCTCGAATAAGAGGCGTGCGCTCACAATCCAAGCTGCTTCGCAAACCAATATAATTTTACAATATTATATTACACTCATTATTTAATAAGTAACAACTTATGCCTTATTATTTGTATATCTTATTTTAAAAACCTATTATATCCACACATTTTTAATTTTCTGCCATTAAAAAGGGATATCGCTTAACAACATATTAAAATTTACACAAGTGCTCGATCAGCTAATACGGTTTAAAAAAAATTAGTATGCAAAATTCGAGTTTTTTTCGTGAATTCTCGCAATCACGTCCTTTTTGAAGCAGACATAATTATTATAGAATAGCCGGCCCTGAATACGTAACTCAGGAGTAACACGGCGGGTAGACAGACACGCATCAGCGACCATACACAGCCGATACGAAGCGATATTACGAGACGAGTGCGCTCTTAAAGCGTGCGAGCTTTTAAAGCTCTATCGCAATATAAGATTTTAGAGCGAAAGATTGAGAAATGAACCAAATTTTACCAATTACATCGCTTGAGCAAACAAAGAAAACTAACTCAAGGGAAAACAACATTTTGAAAATATCCGGCTTTTCTCGCGGCGATTTTTTCGGATAGTTCCAACGTTTCGAGCAGAGCGTCCTGTTCATGGTCACAGAGTCGTGTGCTCGCTGACCATGAACTGGGGGTCTACCGTGCTATTATCACATGAGCGAGTGAAGAGACATCGCCCCGATTTCAACCAATCAGACTGGTGGTGTCGAGTGATCTCGAGTGCGTTAACGCATACGATTGGCTGAAATCTCTTCA
>WYDE02274462.1:0-13369 GCA_009867175.2 Adela reaumurella
TTCTTGCAGCACAATACCGATTGCTCTGCTTACCCCGATTGTCGGGATTCAGCGTGAGTGATATGTATGTATGTAATATATTTGAAGTATAATTACTTAGTATTTATAAAAAAAAATTGTCAGGTGTTCTCTTTCTGGGTGTAAATAAATTCTAACACAATTGTAAATAAATTATTTATTCTTGAAGCTGTAGAATTTTCCCATAGCTTCCTAATTGTTACGAAATTGTTCTATTTGCAGTGCCGACATGGTGCTCCCATTCAAAGACAAGGAGCTGAGTAAAGTGGCGGCGTTCTTCAACCTGTCGACATTCCTGCTGACATGCGGAGCTCTCGTCCAACCCAACTGGTTCAAGATTCATGGTGCTAGGTGCATCAAACATCTCTCCCTCTCACAGTTCTTTGCGTTCGACGACGACGATGACGACGAAATCATGCCTTCGAGCAATTTTGACATGGGACAGCAGTACGAGCCGAAGGGTATGCAAATATCTTGGTATTTTTAGCTTATATTACATATGAACTAGAATATTCACTTTGAACACCGGTATTTTTTTTCGAAGCACGAAAGCAGAATAAATGCCACCAATGCCAAAGGCCTGCCAGTTTTTTGGCACCAGTGATGTCAGCCTAATGCTAAACCATGGAGAATTAGGTAGGTGCCGTGTCAGCAGTTCCCTCAAATTGAACCGGCTATACTGAACTGGACGGAAAACACGAACTATTTTTTATAGCGCTTCGACCGCTTCGTTCAGTACGGTGATACCAACCCGGACGGATTTAACCATACCACCATGTAAGGAGAGGGAAGGGACCTACAGTTTAACGCGAGTCCGAACGGCCAGCATTAAATTTATTCACTCATCCAATACCTGACCGCACTCGGCAGTGCTTAACTTGGTAACCGAATACCGAAAGTTGCAACCACTGAGCCACCGACCCTGACTGAGTCACTGACGGTATAAGTGATAGGATCAGAGGGGCCAGAGTGCACGTTCCGATGCAACCATTTTCACCTCGGGGTCGCCGTACCAGCTCGGAGATAAACAAGACTCGATGTGGAAAGAATATTTACATGCGATCTGAAGATGCGTGGGTTAAAGACGTGCGGAAAGACGTTTGCCGGAAGCCCGTTTCACACCTTTGCAATACGTCGTAAGAATGATTTGGAGAAGTGTGCAGTTCTCAGGTCAGGAGTAAGTTATCGACAACAAAGTGGTGTTCCGCAAGAGTACTGCGAGTTTGGTGAGTTCTAACTGGGGGCAGCGGAATAAGGGACGCAAGTTCCTCAGGGCAGAGTCTGACCCGTGATGTTATTTTTTGTTATCACACTGGCCAAATGGTCTGGCGGGACTCAGGGGGAACGGCATAAGTGGCCCATTGCAATAGTAATTTCCACTTGTTTATTTTATAATTGGTAGGTGTGTATAAGTGGTATAATTATAATAGTGCGTGTTCGAGATAGCTGTTCAACTTCATTGCGGTACCCCTATTCCGTGTCCATTCAATATACCTAGAGGTTTGAATTGGCTGTGATAGGTATTTATCAACGCAGCGCAGTTTGTCGTGCGGCCGTCAGCGACCACCGGTAGGCACATAGGCGCGCCTCGGTGTGTGTGTGTGTGTCGTTGTGTGCGTGCGCTTCAGCAATCTTGTAGCAGTCTCACCTGGAGCACGGTTGCATACACTGCGCGGGATTATCTGTTGCGTGAACGCCGCGTGAGCGTGCTGGTAGAAACAAAACCTGGTTGTCGGGTTTGTTGGTCCAATGTAAAGTGAACCCATCTTGATTGCCGCTTATGAATTGGGGCTCGTCCCCCGCGGAACGGGTGTAATTCACGAACCAATATTCTAACCCCCGCGAGCGATAGTGTGGCCGGGTAAGGGAGTGATCTAACTTTCGTCAAGGTCGTGTGAGGATGATAGTGCGAGTGGATACCACTGGCTCGGAACGAGGTTTGATCCGGGGAGACACGAGGGTCCAGATCTGGTCAGCCGTCGGACAGTCGGCGTGTCGTAAGCGCAACCCCGTTCCTTCAGTATCAAAACGTCATCCTTTTGGCCAACTGGGTACGTTAGGGTACTCGACGAGGGGGCCCGCTCACGGCCTATCGACCACCTTACGGTAGGTAAGTTTGACCCACAATCTGTGGTTTGTATAATTTTGAAAGTACAGCAGTATAGCACTGGGAGTTCAGAATCCCCCCTGATATGAGTCCCCGGGTTGGACCTAATCGGTCCGAGATCGCCCGTACCTTTGACAGGTGAGGCGAGCGGTAGTATATGGCACTGTTCGCGATTTAGAGCAAACAGTGCGGTATTTGATAATTAATAACCTACACAAATCTTACATACATACCATCACACCTCTTTACCGGAGGGGTAGGCAGAGACAATTGAGTGTCATTTGACACTTGTTGACATACATACTTTGCTTCATCCACGGTCATACATTGCTTCGTACATGCGCGTCAATTACGAGAGCAAACTGGCCCTTTCTGTAAAGTGTTACTATTTGGTCCTGCTATGTTCGCCTAGGACGGCCCCGGTCGACCTTTCCTTCCAAATTCACTTCATATATTTTTTGGTCATTGTTTCACCATCCATTTAAAAAACTCGCACAAATCTTTGAATCTTCTATGCGGAACGTGTCTACTTGTAAGCCACATATATATCAGCCAGGAATATCCTTCCCTCTCTTTAACTTATAATTGAAAAATAAAACTGTTGCACTGTTTTCACAAGGTTCATAAAAAATTGGTGTTAAGGTTGGGCGTGTAGCATTTTACTTCGACCATTCATTGTGCACGTAGGTAGGTAAATTTATGGAAAAAGTTCATTTTTTAATTAGAATTATGTAGTATCAGACAAAAAATTACCCTCGAATGTCAGGTAAACATTAAATGCCTATGTATTTTTTTATGGTTTTATGTTGCAGTGTTACCTCCGTGCACCACATCAGAGATAATAACTCTAATGCGAGTGCTGATCCTGCTATGCTTCATGGTGCTGCTGTGCTCCTTCATCGGAGTGCTCATCAACGTAAGCTCAGTCACCAGCAAGCCCATCAAGATGTTGCGGAGGAACGCGGTGCCCAGCATCATGTGCGTCTTCTGGGTGATAGCAATTGTGGGCGTGTGCTACTACACTACCGTCATACTGGGCTCGGACAACACCGACGCGCCCGCTATACAGGTCGACTACGAGTACGGCTTCTACATGATCACAGCAGCAGGTCCGTTTATGCCTATTTTTAATCTTTCTTTTTACCTGAATTGACATTTGAAGCCGTGTCGATAAGTCAAAGATGATATGTACTCATTCGACCAATCCATCTCGCCCAGTACTGTGCCAGCTGATTGGCGGACATTAGGCGGATTGGCGGTGCAGTGTTCAGTTTATTAGTGCTACTTTTAGGTATCAGTGACTAATGCAACCAATACGATACTGATGTGTATCGGCGTATAGGGCCCTTTTGCGGATATATAATCTGGTTTATGGAAGATTTTTAGTCTTCACGGCCTCCACTCATGGTCCACAGCGCTGACTCTGCTTTGGGTGATGCCCAGTAGGTTACTTTGTGTAATTTGTACATCCCCCCCGTACGTCGAGAGCACACCCGAGTGCCGCTAAATTTTAGTACCAACGCATCACACCAGCGTGTGCCCTCGACTGCTGCGAAGTTGGAACGAGCATAGCTCGATGATTGGTCGTCTTTGGAGCGTGAATTTAGTATTATATGGTTTGTCAATGTCTATAACCTAGCTCTATTTGTCAAAATAAAGTTTGTGGAAGAAATATTTCTCGAGCGATCGTTTAGTACTGCGGCGATCGTTATTTTTTCCGTTTTGTGAGTAGGTGCGGCTCGGTGAACAAATGTATTAAAAGTTGAAGGAAGTAACTTCTTTCTTAGTGTTTGGTGTTAAAATAAGCGTAATGAAACAGCGGTTATAGTGAAGTAATGGAAGTAACAATGTTATAGACAGAGAGGGGTATAGGTATTTTTAAGACCATGTGTTAGCTAGAAAGTTCTTTAGTGGTAGGAAGGAATTAAGTCTAGAAAGTTCGCGATTATACTCGAGCCTTATGCGCTATATAAGGCCTATATAAGGCCTAATTTCCCACAGAGTAGATAGTTCCTTGCGACACTTCGAGGCGATAAGAGCGAGCAAGGGACAGTTTTCGATTTTGACGGCAAAAGCAACTAAAGGTTAATAAAAATAAATAATTTTAATATGTTTTTTATTTTTATCCTCAAAATATGTAAAATCCTCGTATAAATAAAAAAAATATTATGCATGTTACACAGGAATTTTTTTACAAATCTTAAAATATCGGAAAAATCACCGGCATACCAGAGAGGGCACGCTTTAAAACTGTATAAAATAAGGCTGTCAAAATGTTAAATGATCACAAAAGGGCATAGGGACCTAGGGAACCGAGGGAATGGAGTTGCTAGACGTCCGAAACGGAAACCCGTAAAACGCACCAGGTGTGAACCCATAACACTCAAACGGGTATTATGGGTTCACACCTGGTGCGTGAGGAGTCTATAAAATAAGTAAAGAAAATTATACGAATACTGTACTTTCGTAAGGCTCAGCCGTAAGGTTATTTAGCGAGATTATTATTTGCATACCGATAGTGGGCCTCTTAATATGGTTCAATGGTTCCGGAGTTTACCAAAAAAATGCATACATACAAACATATGTGTCATTTTATAAGTAGATATTCAACATGTTGATGCAGTAGAATATAGTATGTACTTTATAATAGTTTCATGATGAAAACATGCATCAGTTGAAAGTGTTATACATAGATCGGAATTGTATACATTTGAATGCAAACGTCAAGGAATTAAATTGTGATAGGAAGCAATTGAATGTGCATAATTGTTAGCCCTCAGTGTGCAGTCACAAAGAGCCTAATATTAGCGCACGAGCACATGTGTGCTGAGATGTGGCTATTGAACCTTATTCATATTACTATAAGGGTCAACTGTCAGTTTTTCAGCACGCATGTGCTTGCGTGCGTAGAATACATGTACTATCTACACACTGCAAGATAGTTGTTGCATTCAAATATAGCCTTGGCAGCAGCACACAGTTCAGTAGTGTGTTTTATGTTCAAACTCATATTTCAGATAATGTCTCCTAAACTAGATACTATGTAAGAGAAATTACTCACTTATCACTTGTTTGGTCTGAACTGTGGTTTCAGATTACAGTATTTTTTTAAGCGGGGTATCTTGTAGTTATGATTAATATTAATTTTCTACAGATACATAATGTATACATAATTGTATGAGTATTTACCACAATTTTAATTACAGTAGACGTCGGTTATTGATGGTAATTTGCACCGTAGTTACAGACTGAACCGCGTTATAACGAAATTGAGTTGAAAGTCATTGAAGCTTGACACGGACCTAAATGACATGTCTTACAGGGTCCTTTCTACGGTGAGGTATGTAATAAACTTTGAGTGTAACAAAACGTGTTTCAAGAGAACATGTAAATCTCAGTATTCACTATTCCACTCTAAAACTATTAGTGCTACGGACCAAAGTGAAACATCACAAAAAATTGCATACAACAGCCTATCTAATGATTAACTCGATCGAGCTTGACACGATTTACCGGTCAGTGCAGTCAGAGCAGTGGGTTACCGGGTTACATCAAATGAGTGAGTGAAGAGGTTTCAACCAATCGTAAGCGTTAACAGGTTCACTACCGACACCACGTATATGCGGGTTCATGGCGGGTGCAAGCTCCGCGTATACGCAGTATGGTGCCGGCGAAATTGTATAAGCCAGTGTACGCCAGCACTCTGGTTGAACTGTTTATTTTTCATCGGCACTGGGACTAAAATTTCTCAAAAAAGTATCAATATACTTAACAAAAAAAAACATTAAGTAAATAATTTAAAAAAATTACCAGCACTCGGTATGGACTCACTTTTAGGCCGGCCGCAAACCTGTTATGCACTCGATGCGGCCAGTCTGATTGGTTTAAATCGTGGCGGGATCTCTTAACACAGTCATGTGATGTTAACCTGGTAGTAGCTTTAAAGTTACTTTAAAATTAAAAATTTTAAAAGAGCAGTTTCAAAATTTTATTCTACACGATCAGATTTCGATGTTCGATAGTTGTTAAAAACAGCTATACCTACATAGAAAGTTCCGATTTTCAATAGAAACCCGCCGCCCGGCCACCCACTTCCCACGACGTGCTTGTGTGTGGAGTGCTAGTTGCCAGCACGCACACACAGGGAGAGGGGAGCAGCGGCTCTGCGAAAACCGCATCATAAATAAAATTAGAATGAAATGTCCACTTCCCATGATATATCTGAATCCGCAGTATAACAATCCGCTCCTTAGAGAGGGTCTACTATACTGTTCCGTAAACCTTTGTTTTATCTATTGCAGGGTCACTAGCGTTAATGGCGTCTGCGGCTAACTTGTGGGGAGCACCGATGGCCACGGAAGAAGACATCCAGAGGCGTACCCTCATCGACGACTGGGATGGATACGACCCGCACGGATTAGGTCCCACCCCGGCCGTGCCCTCCCTCCCGCCTTACTCACCGTACCTGACGGACTTCGCCCCCGTGCACGGACACATCCCTGCGTACCTACCACCCAACCTAGGGACACAACAGTACTTCCCGTTCGATGATCTCTCAGTGCTGCCTCCGCCACCTCCCTATACACCTTAAATTAATCCATGTATATGTTGTTTCCTCGAGCGACACAGCGGGCGGTCACGTGGTTATTGATAAAAACTTTACAAATGTTTTTAAAATGCAACTCGGAAACACACTATCATTGGTTCGACTCATCCAATCCAATACAAACTGAGTAGAAGGGGTCCTTCCTTTTGCATTTGATCTATTTTAAAGCTATGTCCATGTAACGACGGACTGACCGCTGCGGCGCACACTCGGGCCTTATAGTTAAAATGCTTAGCTTTGAGTGCATCAGCGACACTGAATTTCTGTCAATTCATTAGATCGCTGGCTAGAGTTAAATAATTGAGCTTACCGTACGTATAAAATAATCTCACTAATTGAACGTTCACTCTAGATTTTTTATTTATTGCACGAGACCTACGAAGGTTGTGAGGTGGAAGGTGTGGCGAGTCGATTTGCCTACAGAAAGTGCCTATTTATAAAATTCTTCTATCAATTTGTATTAGGAGAAATGTTAAAATTTAATTTACGTAGGTATGTTCGGTTATGGCTACGGAGTAGGTATCTAACGCGTCTATTTTCTAATCCTAACCTCGAATAATTTGAATTTGTTACTGAATTAAAAATCTCATTGTTATCTGTTTTGTGTAAATATAGGATGTGTAAGTTTCTGCGATGTGTACCCAGAATGAATATATGTAAGTAGCAGATTTTAGGTTAAAAGTTAATAGCTCTGTAGGGTCGGACTTCAAATGTGAACATTTCACCCGGGTAGTTGCCCGCTCGGTAGTCTTACCATATTTTTAGACCATTATTTCGGACACCTGTAAAACTTTGTAACGATACACTGTTTTAGTACTTTTATTGATTCTGAAAAATTTGCTGTAAATAGTTTATTTTTTCTCTAAAAGGCAGTAAAAATGTTTTTTTTTTGCCATTGAAAGAGATACTAGAAATTACTAGAGTGAGGGGTCTAATAGCAATACCGCCTCTATTACACCGCGGTATAACATTTAGACCCCTCAGATAGGAAAATAATAAACTGTGTAAAATTTTGCATGAATAAGTTCATAATTTGCACAGAATTGTTAAGTTTTCATGTGGTAGTAATAACAAGGTAGATGTGTCTTGTCGTAACAGACTTCGCGATACTCGCGATGGAAATTGAAAATTTTTCAGCAAAGTTTCTTACTATTTCCTCTAGGAAGGTGAAAATTGGTGTGTAACGAAATATTGATATATAGAATGAACCTACAAAATTTCAGCCGGATTAGCCGAACCATTTATTCAACATTTCCAGGGTTGTTTTTTGCCAGCTCTTTGAGGAAATTGAAAATTCCGGATGTATGGCCAACCTTCCTATCAGGGTAGTGGGGCTCCTCGGCATTCTATTTCTGACCGTCCCGCCCATCCCTGGATGTTATAACACGTGCGTGTGTTTTTATGCATCCCCTGAATTAGATCCGCATAGTACATTCACTACTTGTAGTAAATTGTTACCTCCCGGCTATCTACGCGGCGAGCGTGGTTTTCGCCAATGTTTCGAACTGGTCATTAAGCTCGTCGAGGAGGCAGCCGCTGTGACTTTAAGCAGCTACTGAATGACAGCTAGTCTCACCGTTGCATTGTGGGTACTTGTAGAATTTCCGTTGGCTGCGTTGCTTATTTCCAACGACAGACAGTAATCAAGTGACATTTTGAACATTCCAACCGTATTTTGGCGTCTGTATATATGCGCGCCCTAGAAGAGGTTAAGGAGCCTGAGTGAACTTTTGAACCGGGGTGAAATTTTGTTCATATTTGAAACTGGTGATGCCCATAAAGTGTTAGCAATCTTGGCTTTATTTGTTTAGATAATAATGTACGGCATCGTACGACTTGTGTACTGTCCGCCGTGGATGTTTGTATGGTACTGTTTCCCTTTAAATACCTCGGTGTAGCAATAAATGAAATAATAAAAAAAAATAGCAAAGCTGTATAAACATCGGAGCTTCTGAACGGACGTTCATTATACTCTTGTTATATTATATAATATAATTAGTAAAGGCACAGGTGAATGTACGGACACTAAAGTATGAATTACACCAAACGGGCCACGCCGAAGTGTGCTGGCACTCGGTCATTCGTCACCGTGTCATGTCGAAAATGGTAGAATGGAATGTGGTCTCTGGCGTTTGCACTAGAAGATTTAAAATAAAGCCGGCCGGTATCATAGCGCACACGGTGGGTTCGACCGGAGCCGACTGGACGCGGCGGCGGCCAAGCGCAGCCCACATGATTCTAAAATGAAAAGTACCATGCAAGTACAAATTTTAATTAGTAAATATAGACTTCAATTTGCATCACCGAATTAAAAATACGTTCCGAAGAGCTCCGGCACCGCCCGCTCGGTATAGATCGTACTTAAACCGTACAATCTGATGGACGTGTGACGTTTTTGTTTTCCGGATTACGTGTTCCAAAATTTTTATTCTGACAGCATAATGTGTCAATGGAATTACAGTGCGTTCACTATGACTTGGCCTTCCGCCATTACGTTCTGTTCTCACTGTCAAATACTTACAGTCACTTGTTCATAAATCGGCGTAATATTAATTATATAATGTCAAAGTCGCTGAAAAGTCATACACGGGAACTTTTTAAATGTGTGCAAATTTTGTGAAAAGGAAAAAAAACAGTCACAGTGCAGGGCTACCGATTGCACGGTGAAGGAACACGTAACAGTGAACGCAGTGTACACTGACAACGTAAATAAATAAGTGATAATTTAGTTATGTAATAAAAATTCAACTTTGTGACCAACAAACATAACAATGCGATGGTATTGCCAATTGATTCGTATACATAATGTAAATATTAATGGTAAATGTTATTTTTGTATTGCAATTATTAAACTGAAAAGATTCTAGGAAATAAACCTATGTTGTTTCATATAATGTTTCATATTTACACATGCGTGCTCGCAGCTGACTCTGTACTCAATGAAACATTTGTGAAGTTGTTGCTGACACAAGACCGTTTTCACATTGACTGTATTCTAATACTAAATTCGCGTCGCCCCTCGGCCCTTTGACTCGCGGTAAAACCGATCACGAAGGTAGAGCGACCACCTGAGTCGCGAATTCAATGACGTGCGCGCCGATCGAACATTACGGACTGCACCTCGCCTCGTGTGCGCGCACATGTGTAAATGAGGTCTAAGAGAAGAATGTCAGGCAGAAAGTGGTAATAATGTCATAGCCAATTACTTTCAGAAAACTTTTACACGTGTTTTTAGTCTAATTGCAAAAGTCTATAACTGTTACTACATTTTACAGGACAAATTAAAATGTCACGCTACTCCCACTTCCATACCCATACAAAATTGCGAAGTTTGACACGAAACGAAAATTTCAACCTCACTTTTCCTTCAAATTAGTGAGTCTTGATCGAAACTTGAAGGGACAACTTGTTTTTGTTGAGTTTACCAGCCTGTCAATGTCTGACGTCATAATTAACTAATTTTAGGCTAAAAGTTATTTCATTCAATGTTTGAATGAAAATGAAAGAACAGGCTTAACATGCTAAATGTGTACAGATTGGGCGTGATGTTTTCCTCCGACGGAGCAGTTTGTGCCCCTTGTGCTAGACCTCTATGACATACTAACAAATGCATCATACGGCTTATACTTTTCACTTTAGTGCTCAAACTCTAAATACACACTGAATAGGCGATTTTGTGAGTGTTTTGGTATTACAGTAGACCCTCGCTGTAACGCGGGTTTAAGGTGGTGGTGTGCACCCGCGTTATAGACTGAACCACGTTATAATGAAATCGAGTTGAAAAACATCAAAACTTGGCATGGATTCTGACATTTCTTACACGGACGCTTTTATGGTGAGGTATGTAATAAAAGTTAAGTGCAACGACACATGTTTCCCAGAGAACTTGTGCTCCTCAGTATTCAATATTCCCCTCTAAAAGTATTAGTGCTACATTGTCAAAAAGGGCATAAACAGCCAATCTTTTGGTTTGCAGAACGTTAAAGTTAAAAATTTTGAAACAGCTGTTTGAAAATTTAATTTACCACAAACGGCGATATATAACAATGGCACGTTTCCATTTTCAATCTTGCGCAGCGAGAGAGAGTAGCAGCGAGGCGCCACAAAATGTGCAGGTATATGAAATTAGTGTGAAATATCCGCCACCCGCATTTTATTCGAATACGCAGTATAACAAGCCGCACTATAGCGAGGGTCTATTGTACCTAGGAAAAGCGTAGATACATGAAAAATGAAAAGCAGTGCTGTGGAGGTGTGACCGTAGTTGAGGCCTACATTTAGCAGTGACGAGATAAGTTTGTCAGCATGGCGACAGCAAATTCATATTTGTTGCAGTACCTACATCTTGCTCCTGCAGTAGCGTGTTACATCAGTGAGGCTCATGTAAATGTCGTAGCCATATCGTAGGAATTGACTATTTCATAAAATAACCATTTGTAAAAATTGGCCATATCGTAAAATAATAATCATTTCCACAACCACTAACGGTTAGTTTTTAACCTGCCAAATTGTCGAATTAACTATACTTATGAAATTATCATCTTTTCCATAACCTAACCTTGCGCATCCATTTCATGGAAAATGGAAATTTTCACGATATGCTCACTTCCTATGATATGGCTACTACACGACATGTGTGTGGGCATGCAAGATGTTAACCTGTCGTTTTTGTAAGGTTTGCAGATTCTAGGATGGTTCTGAGACTACATACAATGTACTCGCACGGTGACGCATTCAGCGTACCAGTGATGTCTAAGGAAATATAAATTTTTACGATAAGGTGCCACGAGCAGTTAGTTATGTAAGCCTGCAAATTACCAATTTATATACTAAGGATGAATTTATCATTAAAATGACTTATTCTTAAGAACTACATCAAAGATCCTTCAAAGAAGCCAATGTAACTGTTCTCTAAAAAGTGTATATTAGTTGTATCGATGTAAAGGATTTATTTTTACAATAACAGAGAATAATATTTTTGTGTGATGATGATGACCAACATGCAATACATATCTAAAAATATTTAGTATTTTATTACATTTCCAAAATCCCTTGCAGCCCAGCCACACTTAATCTGATACCAAATGTAAACAAAGTCAATGCAAGGTTATTATTAGCAAATGCGGGGTTCTTAATCTTTTTGAAAACCAGGTTTTTATTTTACTGATAAGTATATTTAAAAAAAACCTCCAAATTGAGTAGTATTAGTATTATTGTTATTTTAAAAAGCATACATGCATAGCGTCACGCCTGTTTCCCATTAGGGTAGGCAGAGACAACGGATCGCCGTGCCACGATCCTGACATACCTCTGCCGTCTCTTCCACACTAGAAGGTGTTGAACTCAGCACTCAATGGCTTCACCGAACATATCCGGGCCCATTAGCAGTAGAAATGGGTGTCCATCGAGGTCGGGACCACCAGGCGGCGCCGCCAGACTCCTTTGCGCATTACGATACCTAGTGCGTGGAGATTTGTTATTGCTGGTCCCGCCCTCGACAGCCTATACAAAGCAGTGAGGCGAATAAAATAGCTGCAAAAGGAAGAAAGGAAGAAGAAACCATTTTCGGTATTCTTGGGACTTGGATTTTCCAGTGAAAGAGCTATCACTGACAGCGTAATGTGATAGTGAAACAGAGATGAATCTAATGTAAACTCGCGTTTAGTCGTAGTCGTGCTGTACCTGAAACTGAAAAACTTTTGTGCTACGACTTTTGCAATTGAGATCAAAAAAAATCTTTTTTCCATATAATTTTAAAATACCTACTTTGAATATAAATAAAACAAATAAAAAAAAATACTTTAAAAATTTTTTTTTATGAAAAGTGGTTTAGTATCTGATACATAATTATCCCGACAAGTAAGTTCAAAATCGGCTAACATAAAGCTTAACACCGTGTATATACAATCACGATAATTCAATAAGGTCATGAACAGTGAGTGTCACATTAGCCAGGCGGGCAAGAGCATGCCTCTCAAGCGGAAGATGCGGGTTCGATCCCCACTGGAAGCACAATATTTATAACTTTAGAATTTGTGCTGAAATGGCTACTAACACTCCAGTGAAGGGAAACATTGAGGAAACCCACTTCCAAGCCGGTTGGTCACTGTGGAAGTGTATGACTAAATCTCATATCATGAAAATGAGAGAGGCCTGTACACAACAATGGAGCGAATAAAATGGCTGCAAAAATAATGAATAATGAGCGAAACGTCAGGAGCGGCTGAGTAAAAATGGGGTGTTTATGGGATTTCGTGTATGTGTTGGTCACAAAATGTGCGGATATGGTGTAAAAAAGAATTTAAAATTTTTATTATCTTTGTTTTGAGCTATGCACTATCGCGATATAAAGGGTCTTTCATTAAGCGCTTCCTATCTTTAAATTTAAATAGTGTATGAGATATCATCGAAATTTTGTATTTGTTTGAAAGGCTTAGTTGCCCGAATCGATAGTGATGACATTATGTGTGGAATATAACATTGCTCAAATGTCCGCTGCGGCTTCTCTTGGTGGCGCGCATCCGAAATGTCAAATTTTCCATGACTCTGGCGCATAAAACCGGCTGAATTTGACCGATGGCATGGGTTATGTTGGCTTTGAGGGCCGCTGTGGTTTGTGGCTTATTCGCATAGACCTG
>WYDE02274573.1:0-13366 GCA_009867175.2 Adela reaumurella
CGCCTCTTACTCGAGAGGTCGTGGGTTCGATACCTGGTATGCGCACAATTTTTCCGGATTTTAAAATCTCGGTTAATGTGTGTGTGTACAAAATTGCAATGCGCCCTGGTGAAGGAAGACACCGTGAGAAAACCTATACACTAACAATAAGAATGTGTTGTAAAGTATAAAGGTTTACTGGAAGTGATTGCCTCCGGCAATAAGTCCGCCTTCTGCTAAGGAGAAAAGTCTATATGTTTGTATGTATTATTTAACTTTAATTTTAGTACTTTATTTTTACTTAGTTTAGCCACTTATTTTAATGTAAATTTTGCAACTTGGTTCTCATCCAAATACTTGAGTTAAAAATTTTCACACACCCGTTGGCTCGACGACAATGCAACAAATCCCTTCGAGTTTGGGCTGGGACGGGCCCATTTCAACCATCTCGATGGTTTCTCCATTCAAAGATGTATATCTGAAATACATACATGCTTGAAATAAATGTCTTTTAAAATAATTAAATTATTGCTAATGGTGATATTTTTGAGATAGGCTGCACTGCATACGCAATAACAATTTCTTTCACTCATAAAACCCACCGCTGCCATTACATATGTACTTAGGTATATGAAAGTGTTCCTTCTATTCCGGTAACGGGATTCTAAAACGCTATATCTAATCCCTAAGTGATAGTGCAAGCAAATTTCCATGATCTGTTGTTTTCTGTAATGTGAATGGATTTTTCCGATACAAATTTTATATTTTGAAGTATGTTATGGTACCCCTACGATCCTCTGCAATTGATGCATCAACAGAAAAAGTTGTATTTATATATAAGTTTTCTACACAGCTTACAATAAAACAAAATACGTTCGTTGTTTTTTTTATTACATTGGTTAACTGTTATCATACCATTTCAAAATATAACTTATAAGGAAAAAAATTCAACGCGCATAATGCCCATAGCGAAGCATAGCCTATAAATTATTACATTTTTATCATTTTTCGCACTAAATTACAACTACCTACGGCAGCCGCACAAACATACGGATCCCGCGTCATCCCCGCAAGAGCGTGATGTAACATACCTTTCACTTTGTGTCTGAGAGGGACAGGCAGAAGTCCTCAGAGTCCTCACACGCTCGCTTAGCCTTTTGAGTTAAGCCCGGTTTACAGTTCCGCACTTCGTTGAGAGGTCGATTTGGGCCGTTTTACAATCATCGGTTTCGTTCTTTGTTTGCTTCCCAGTGAGTAAGTCTGTTAATTTATTTAGGTACTCGTATCTTTCGGAAACTTTTCCGTTAATACACGAATACATGCCATTAAATACACGAATATACATGCCATTTCATTATGTACATATGAAAAAGAGATAAGGACATTGGAATTTGTGCCATACGTATTATGCTGTACTGTGTAACGATTTTATTAAATTTATTGAACTTAATCAAACACTAACTTTTGCCCGCGACTTCGTCCTCGCATACTTCGTTTCGCCTACGACAACGTCCGCCCTCAAGCGTCTGCTCATTTTCGGATCGCATTCTCGGCGATGATGTGTGTTTTTCGCCCCGCTTCCCGCTCCCCCGCCCGCGCCCCACCAGCTCCGCGCGCCGAGCTATTGGAAGTGCGTTTCACTGGCGCTTTTTAGTTTTAGAAGAGCATTCACATCGTCGTTATTTTGACCAAACTAGAGTACACGTATAATACTTTTATAGAAAATCTTAAAATAGATTATTTTTATGTTTTTTTATTTATTTTAGCTAATCAAAGTACTGGCCCTAATTATCTATACAATTTTGCCGTTTTCATGTCAGTTTGTTCATTCCTTTACTGTAGAAGTCTGCTGGACGAGAGGCGATGAAGTCAGCGAAAGCGTTTTGTACTGCCTCTTGGATGTTAAATTTTTTTACACTTAAAAAATAGTCTAAATTTTGAAAGAAAAAGTAGGAGAGTTCCCAGCTGTAACTCTTGTAGCTTTGCGATGGTCTGTCGTCAAGTGTGAGTTCGCGCGTTGTCTTGGAGAAGAAGTGGGGAAGAGTGATTGACCAGTCTTGGTTGTTGAGCGAGCTTCTCCATAAAAGTTTGCATTCTTGGCAATAGACATCGCCGTCAATGTTCGCTATGTGTCCATTCGGTAAGAAGCTGTGATGTACAAGTCCGGCACTGGTCCACCAGACAGTCACCATCATCTTCCGATTGTTAATAAACAATTTTTAGCGCACTGATTAGGTGCTGTACCTGGGTTCATCCACAGCGACGAACGCTTATGGTTGTCGTATAGGATCCTATTTTCATAGTAGGTGATAATTTGATTTAGAATTCTCTCGTATTTCAGCAGGGCTATGCATGCTTCGACGCGTTAGTCACGCTGATGGTAGCTTAGTTCGTGTGGGGTGCCACTTATCTAGCTTTTTTTTCTTTCCGATTTGACGCATGTGCTTCACGTTGTTTTGACAATAACTCCAAAGCCCGCAGCAAGCTCCGCCGTAGATTGAGTTGGATCCGCTTCCACTATCGCCTTCTATTCGTCGTTGTCGACAATAGTTACCGGCCGACCGCTAGGCTCGTTCTTCAACTCAAAATTTCCAGATCTTATACAATTGAACCAGTAATAAACCGTGTTTATGCAAGCAAGCCCGTACACGTTGTACGTTACGCGTACGGGCCCAGTTAGTATCTAACATGGCTTTCGAATAAAATTTATTTGAATTTCGAATTGCGCGCCAATCCACAGATAATTATTTCTGAAAATACTGGTTTTAAGAATGTTCAATTTCATAGATAAAAACCTATTACTAATCTTTTTAAGTTTTCACTGTGATTCATCATACTAATTTAAATTTTTTATAAGTCGACGTTTCACCTGCTACGTCACCAAATGTCAAACTGACAGTTTGATGTTTGGTACAAAGGGCACCAGACGTCTACTCCAGGAATTCCTGGTGGTTTCTGATGAAGCCTGTGACGTAGCAGGCGACCCGTCGACTTATGTAAGTCACATCCAACGTTAATCCGAAAAAAAAAAAATTAAAAAGACCAATTTTTTTATATGGATTAATTGAATACTATGAAATGTGAACTTTAATTGCAATATCTAATTTCAATGTATTTTTGGTTCATTATTTTGGCAGTAATGGCTTCCACATAAATTGTAGATTTATGCTGATAGAAGCGTTATTTAGATATTTTTAAGGGAAACAATCCCCCCATAGATTATTTTCGTGTCACTCTAACGGTTTATTTACAGCACGCCTAAATAGCACTCAGATAGCAGGATTTTATCGGAACTGCTTGATACTTAAAGTTAATAATTGGCCAATTCACTCAATACATTTTATAAATTATAGCCTACCTATATGTTATTCTGATATAAAATTTAATCAAAATCAGTTTACTAGTTTTTGCGTGACAGAGTAACAAATATCCATCCATCCTCACAAACTTCACATTACTGTAAAGTTCCTTCAACTTCAGTAAATGTTGAGTGACAGAGTAACAAATATCCATCCATCCATCCTCACAAACTTTCACATTACTGTAAGGTTCCATCAAAATCACTTCAGTAGTTTTTGCGTTAAAGAGTAACATCCATGCATATATTAATTTATCCTCACAAACTTTTACTTTTATAATATTAGTGGGATGAAGTTAGTAGCCATGGAACTTATAAACTCACTCTAAATACATATTATATAGTCCTAATGTTTAAGTGTATGGTTTCTTCCGGTGATGTCCTTCATTGGAACAAATTGTACAACATCATGTGGGAATGAACGTAGAGTATCACATCACCTATATAAACAAAGATAAAAATAAACAAACAAATGCATTTTTCAGCTAAACTGGAGGAGGATTTATTGCCGAGGCCATTGCCTACTTCACGAAGATTTTTAATTAGTAAAAATGCGTGTAGTAGATCATATCCGACCTACCTTCCTAAGTCGCACAGCACAGCATAAAAGGCGATTGTTCCAGTGGCTACGTCTGGAACCAGAACACGTAGGTATATGAAAAAAAATCAATTTTGTTAAGATAAAATAAAAATTGTATGGTTAAAATATTTATTGATTTAAAAAAAATTCACATATTTTGCCTTAAAAAAAATGTATGTACATTTGTTTGCCAGGAAGAAACGCTCACGTAGACAGACAACTTGCGTTACAATGGTAACTGCATAAATGATATTATATATGTTCTTCAGAAAAAAAAAAATTGGAATCAAGTTTCATTAAAAAATCGTAGGAATATAATTTTTATAAATATCGCGACATCTTATGTGCGCCAGATCAACGGAGCTCTTTTATGTGGGCCTGCCATAAGTGCATCTTCACATTGTATGTCGAGGATCCCAATTTATACATTTATTCCCCAAACTCCAGACTTCTAAAGATCCCTGAGTAGCGCGAGCAGCCCTCAAATAATAAATTAGATACTAAATTCAAAAGCCATCTACCGACACGATCCTATTAAAATTTCAAAGCGCGGGAGGAACTCAGACACTTTCGAGTTCCTGGAAAACTTCAGTTTTTTTTTTAAATTATTTCAGCGTACTTTTAACTGAATTCAATATTAGTGAAATTTCGACCCTGTGACCGCTGCACGCTGGCCGTCGCGTCGCATCACGCGCATTTTAACATTAATTTTATCTCCCTTCCGTCACATTGTTATTCAGGGCGTGCGCTGTCCATTGATTTGTAAGTAATTGGCTCTAGGATGCTTCGTATTAGACTGGCTATTAATCTTGCTTCTCAGTGTGCGAGCGAGAGCCTCTTTTTGTGTGAGAAGGACCTATAACGAACACCTATAACGAAGTATGTATAAGGAAGTCTTAAATAGGAAGAAGCGTGTGAAAGGGACCGATCTGCGATGGTAGTAGACGGGGTATGTCGTGCGAATGAGACAAGTGCAGAGGCGAAGGGAAAAGTGTATTGAGAAAGAAAGAGATGCATCTAAAGGTTTTATGGAACGTGAGCAGAATGCGAGTTCTTGTGTTGATACAAGGTGAATTGCGGGGAGGAACTAAGCGATTATAAGGAAAATGGTTTAGAAAATTTTGAAAGTTATAAAGTAACGATTCGAGTAAGTAACGATCGTTATCGGTAACTAAAATTAGTCCGGTCCTTATTTTATCAACATCAAATAAGAATACTAACACAAATAAATATATAGGTACACTATAAGTAGCAACTCGTGGTTTATTTTTTAAGATATTTCCGCGCCTTGCTGTCATTTTATGATAAAATATATGGAATATTCACGGGTGTATAGTAAGGCTAAGTAATTATTATACACTAACTTTTGCCTCCGTTCCCGCCTGCGGTTTATCACCCTTCGCCATCTGCCCTCCCCATTCTCGTTACTCTACCCCTTGCCCTACTCCTACCAATAACGCTACCCTACCCTACTCTACACTTGCCCTTGCCACTGCCCTTGCCCCTGCTTTTACCCCTAAGCCTAAATCTACCCCTACCCTACTCCTACCCCTACCCCTACCCTTCCCTAACCCGACCCGTACGAAAACGTTGGCGCGTTGAAGTCTTTTTTCGGTATTTTCGTTGGCCCGGGGCGGGCCCGCGGTAACTCATCTTTCCGCGCCACCCTCACCACGCTCCGCCCAATATCCACCCCGTTCCACTCCAAAAAGAAAATTCGCACGAATAATTTGACACTTTGATGTCTTTTGAACCTCCATACAAACTTTCATCCAGTCTTTAACCCCATTAGGGGATCAATTTCCAAAAATGTATAAGTCAGAAGACAGCTCACTTTTATTTATAAACAGAAGCCTAGATACTAATTTCCATAGGTATAGATATACCTATGGAAATTTTTAAGATGACGAAGTTCCATACAAACTTTCATCCCCTACTTGGGTTAAGTAGGGGATGAATTTTCAAATATCCTTTCTTAGTGTCAACATAGAAGCTCGTTGGTAAAATGTCACGAGCGGTTTAGGCTGTGCGTTGTCTGTCAGTGAAGAATGACTTTTAGTGATAATCTTAATTTAGTTTGATTTGGTTTAATTTGCAAATTTTAATGGTGTTTTGTTTCTCGTATGGCGGATATGTCTAGGAATAAAGTATATGATTTTTTTTCTGATCTTCATTTATTTTATTTTTACTTTATTTTTTAAGTAAATTTTTTTTTAAAGTAATAAAGTTAATTATTAATGTTATTTTTTACCTCTATTGTTTATTTTGATCTTTTTAAATTGTATACCCCTTTTCTGTAACTCCAGTTACACTGTACTAGTATTTAATTTTATTTGAAAACACGGAAACTATTTCCTATAAGACAGTCCTAGGGCTAGTTTAGGAAATAGGGTTAATTATTTTTCTTTGTGTTAAGTGTGTCTGTATTTAATAAACGTATTTGTATTTGTATTCCGATGTCGCCGCATTCCTTCCGAAGCTCATGTTTAGAACGTCGGTTTATACTATGGAACGTGGCTTTACTGGACCCTCCACCAGGTGCGAAAAGGGTCAATTTTCCGAATAGTTTAATTTCGGTTCATATTATTCTTCCCAATAACTCTAAAGGCTGATGAGCTTGTTAACTCCCTTTCTTTACCTATGCTGCCATTTTATTCTCTCCACTGCTGGGTACATACATCTATCATTTACATACATGATATGAGAGGACTTAGTCATACACTTCCACGGTGACCAACCAGCCTGGACGTTATTTTCCTCACGCTGTACTCCTTAACCGGAGTGTCAGCAGCTATTTTAGCATAAATTCGAAATTTATAAATATTGTGCTTCCTGTGGGGATAGAACCCGCACCTCCCGCTTGAGAGGCGTGCTCTTGTCCGCTCGGCTAATGTGGCACTAATTTCATTTAGTGTGAGCACAAATTGTACATGTTTCACTGCATCCTCATACTAAGAGGAGCACTCTGTATATACACTGAAGCTTCACTACTTGGCAACGGGCGCGCCGCCGCCGGGCGACTAATCGTTCCGCTGCGTTTGAACAAAACAAACGGTCTTACGGGAAAAGAAACACACTGTATTCTGTGTTGGTCTTCCAACAGTAATACTACTGAAAAAAAGCTTCGTTTTAGTATTTGGGAATATTTTTTTAGGTATTGACTAATGATGATAATAAGAATAATATATTACGAGAGCGAATTTGTAAGGAAAATGGAACGGGGCCACCCTAGGCGACAATACCACGACCAAATAGGTAACCTGTTGCGGGAAGGGCAAGATCGCAGCATCCGTAACCGAGGCGCGTTTATGAAGCAATGTATAACTGTGGATGAGACAAAGGATGTATGCCAGGAACGTGTTAAATGGCGCTCAATTGTCTCTGACTACCCCTCCGGGGAAGAGGCGTGATGGTATGTATGTATGAATAATCACGGTTTTTTAAATTTTCCAATATAGCGATTTAAGATTAGTGACTCGGTATTATTTCATACTCTTTATAAGCGCCATCTATTAGTATATTAGCGTTAATCTACGGCTTAATGCTAATATACAGGGCATTAGTTGAGCGAAGTGTTCAATAGATGGTGCTAAACAACTCGTAATCGGGTTTAAGTTTTTATAAACTTGATATTATTATGAGTTTCCGAGTGACTTTATTTATATTCAGTGAAGTTTTTTAACTGCACTCGCTGTGCTCGATGCTCCGCGCGCGTTTTTATTGGCACACGCGCACCTCGGTGCATAAACATCACAGCGATGAAATTTGGCAAGTGATATTGTGAAAACCGAGTCACGATATAATCACACCTTTTTTTTAGTTATGAGCGGTGTTCGCTTAGATGAAGATAGACAGAACAAACATTTTGAAACATTCATTTTTTTACTTAGTTAAATAAAAAAAAGACAAATTCATTGCCGCTGCCTTATAATAATAAAATAAAAATTAAGTAAAAAACTAGTGGTAAACTAGAGGTTCGATTACAAGTTGTATGCGTTTGCGTGCAGGGCAAGAGGTGTAGGCACGTATTCTATGCGGAGAAAGGCGGCCGAGCACCGCTGCTGGCGTATAGGTTGCGTGCGACCGTCCGGCACCGCTTCCCTGTCAAATCCCGTGCGTACAAAGCAACGTACTATACTTCGCTAACAGTCAATTGGCCCACAGTAAATCCGTCGTCGTACCAAAATAGTGCATATTGACTGTGGACAAGCTCAAGTGGCAGTGGGCTACACACATCACCAATCATTACATCAACGTTGTGCTCCTACAAGGGTAGGTCGTGGATAGGAAAACGGGTAGAGGAAGCTCGGAGCACCTGACAGGTGGGATGACGACGTCAAGGCTGGGATCACTGCGGAGGAAGATTGGAGAGGCGTATATCCAGTAGTGGACGCAATAGCCCCTACTTTAATTAATTCCTTTGTACTTTCACGATATAAAAACTTATTCTCTGCACACGTTTCACTAAAGAAGAAAAATATTAAAAACCTAATTAAGAACGGAAAAGCTTGAATAAGTACTCGCCTCTATAAGGGACGTACAATGACATGCATAATTACGAGGTCCTTTCCTGAAATGTATTATAAATTCAGGTGGTCGGGCGACGCGCGCGACGCATGAGATATGAAAGAGATAGCACTATTATTAATTATTCAGGTCATACCTGCTAGCCATCCGGATCCGGAATTAGCCACCTGCTACACGGCGGCGCAAGATAATTGGGACAAAGCTCTTTATTAAAGGTTTAAATCAATGCGAAACATTCAGTTCTCGGACCTTATTAACTGTATAATTGTGTAAACAAAGTACGGGTTGCCTTTTATTCCGATTTTGAATCTATCTAATGATACCCCACTCGACATAATTTTAAATATTTTTTTCAGTTTTAACTTTGGGAGTCTTGTGCCTTCAAATAAATCAAAACCGATGTAGTTTTTGAAACTCCCAATTAATATTACAAATAGGTTTTTTTTAGAATGTTCATAGGTAGAAGTTTCACATAGTGTCATCCAGACGCCTGGCTATTCCAAAAGGATTTCTTTTGGCGATTTTTGCGACGGAACCATCACCAAAACTTATCACTAATATTCAGCCTTTTCAGCCTTGATAGCTCAGTGGTGCAGGCAGACAGTCAACTGTCGCTATTCATTGTTAAGCAACGCTGGGTGCGGTCAGTACTTATATGGGTGACCGCTCGACCGTTAAAAAGGCTGACCGATGTTCGGATTCCTCGTAAAACTGTAGGTCCCTTCCCTCCTAATCATACTTGGTGGTACGGTTTAACCCGCCCGGGTTGGTACCACAGCACTGAATGAAACGTCGGTCGAAACGGCTATGTAAATAGCTCGTGTTTTCCGACCAGTTCAGTGTAGCCGGCACGATCAACGGGGGAAGCACTGACACGGCACCTATGTAGTTCACCCGGTGTTATAGGCTCACACACGGACGTTGTAGGCAAACCGTGTCAGTTTCAATAAAAAAAATAAAATTCCGGTTTTTCGGTGTTTTACTTCAGCAATTCGGTCACATACAGCCACAATTCAGTAAAACCGGGCGAATTATTTAGGTACCTATTTCTAATATACCGTGCACCTAGCCTAGTTACCTAAAGTTTAACAGTGTAACTGTAGGTTTTCTCATGTTTTTTTTCATCATCGGGGCATTTTGGCAGGTAGACATGAACGCTTCTTTATTGGAAAGGGGAGGGGCCTCTATCTATGGGATCCTCGTGAAGATCAAGAAGGTATAAATAATTCAAGTGGCCCAATACTCAGCCTGTCTCTCGCGCTTCCCCCCGAATGATTAATGCACTGGCTGTGTCGCGCGAGAGCGCCCGGCAGAATGTTATTAATGTTGCTACAAATAGGAGGTCCAAGGTTCGGGTCCCCGCGCTCGTTACCTACAAATTGTTTTGAATACATTTTTGGAGTAATTTCATTTGGGCAATTCTTTTAAGTCTCCCTCGGGGGAATTTTCAAATTAAAACTCTGGAAAATACGCATGTTGAATGGATTAATATTTTTGGTCACAGCTTATCTTTTTGAGGCTTAATACACAGTCGATTAGTAAATTATTTTCTCATAATCATATAAAGAGTTTATGTTATGGTCTGACTTAACCTGAAAATATATGGAGAGAGTGAATTAGTTTTTTGGTATTTCCAAATATTGCAGAACAAAAGTTTATTTATTTAATTTATTTATAAATTTATTATGCTCACAAATACTTAAAGTAAACGTGGGTAACAGGTAGCACCTAAAGCCGGAGGCATTTTATTCTGGCGTACCTTGGGCATTGTGATAGCAAAGTGAGCGGCACTCAGTGGCAGGAATTTAAGAGCAAGATTGAAATGGAATGGTAAGATTGAATGTATCGAACTAATAATATAAACAGAAACAACAAATCATACATGCATAGGTAGGTAACAATGTACTATATGCATAATACAAATATAATACATGCAAATATTATGTTATAGGTATATGTACAAAATAAAATGAACTATTTACTACAAATCAATAATATATTATATACATATCAATAATACAGATAATAAAATATATAACAAAATGTATCATTACACGATGTGAAAAAAATTAATAATGATCACAAATTAAAATATCTAATTAAATGCCCAGACGTAACTGGTGTCAAATTGAAAAGAGATAAAGTATTTTTTTAATGGTTTTTGAAATTATTCTTTGAAGGACAGATACGCAGATCGACAGGCAATTTATTCCACAGGTGAGCTGCGTTAACTGTGAAGGAATTTGCATAAGAAGTGCTGGCGTGGGATGGGATAGTTAATGCAAGAGTTGACCTTATGAATTAATTTGAAATATGTTTTCTTTTCATTTTGGTTGCTTTATGACCTTCTCTACGATTATTTTATTGATCAGCTGAATTAAATAAACCTTTAATTTCTTTAAAAATTGGACTAAAAAGTCACCCGCTAAATGACGCAGTTAACAGTTAATTCAAATACACCCGTTATATTTTACTAGAAACGTACACAATAATTTTTGCACACGTATCATTACCCTTTAGTATAAGCAAAGTGCTGCATTATTGAAGTGAACTAAAATTCAGTATCTTCTACCACTTTAGCTTAGTCACATTTTTCTTAAGTGCGTAACTGACGTGGATAGCTGCACCGCGCACGGTTTAAGCCTGTTACACCTGTTCTATGATACTGACGGATCACGGCGCCATGTCTACAAATTCCCTGTGATTAGTCCGGCTACGCTCTCGGAAACTTTTAAAATAATATCACAAAATTTCCCGTGTCCTGAAATAACACAATGTAAGTATTATTCCTCGACATTAAAATAAAATTGAAAAAAAAACATGCTAAGCCGTGAGATTTCCCTGGGTGCAGCAACATTAGACTTGGCCTGTTTTCCACCTCACTTAGCTACGTGGCTAAGTTTAAGCAAAGTTGTGCCTAAAACACAGTTTCAACAAATAACAACAGTTGATTAACTTAGTACTTACTCGTATTGCCAAATCTACAAGGGCGTTGGTAATTCGCTAGACTTTGTAGTCGCGTACTTACATCCAGACAATTCTTATTTTTAATTGGTCTGCAGGTTTTTTTCTATCGTGATAGAATTGCTATAGCATAATTTTTTGAACTGTTACTCCTGCTATTTAAGCAGCTTCCATATCTGAAATAGAAACACTTTTGCTAAGAAAATATAAAAAAAAAAACATATTTTCACAGCCACCCACGCCGGTTGTCTATCTTTGTAGCCGTTTTATTCGCCCCACTGAGAGATCTATACCCAGGTACTCATTTACATTATATGAGAGGATTTAGTCAGGGCCGGCTCAACCCATTTTGGCGCCCTAGGCAAAACATTTGTGGGCGCCCCTAGACGTATACACCCTAGATCAGCGGTCGGCTAACTTTTAGCAGCCAAATGCCACATAGTGGCGAAATGATATAAAGGCGGGACACAACAATTTTTTTAATTGAATATTATGCGGAAGTAAGTCTAAATCAGCAGGATGGTGCTTTCGTAAGAAATCTGAAGCATAATATTCCGAAAATGTTTATGAAATATTTCGGAGAAGTACCCTAAAATCAGCAGACGGGTCCCTTCAAAAGAAATTTAAATATTATATAAAACTCAATTTTATCAAATCGGATGTTAAAAAACATTATGAAAATTTTGCGGCTCTGCTTATATGAACAATCTCAGTACTGGGCGAGCGAAGCAAGCCCAAAGATTTTAAACGCAAGCAAAAATCAGAGCACTTCCTCTGAAAGGAATAAAACCATTATAATTAATTTAGTCATTGGGCCAAACTGAAGCGAGCCTTATTTTTGTTATGAAATTGATATCAGTGTGGTGCCTTTGGAAGGAGGAAAATCAGGGATATCCCTGTATATGTAGATTAGAATAAAAAAAATCTAGTTTGTGATTGAAACCTCTGGCACACTTCCCTAGATTGCAGTTTTTTTTGTGACAAAACATTTTGAATTGTGTATGCGAGATATTGACTTTTTTAAAGTAGGTAGGTACATTTGTAATGATTATTAATGTTTTGATGGGATTTCTTTACCTGCCACCATTGTTTCAAAAGTGATGATCATACGCGTAGCTCCCATGACTCAATTTACCATAGATAATATGTGTGAATGTTGTATTTTGCAAAATAAATAAAGTTTAGAAGTGAGGTTGTTAATTTATTGTTAAATTCAATGTAATTTTTGATTTCTTCTTCTTCTTTTATAATTTGGGTTGGACTTGTATTACTTATTAAACTAATCAAATATTAATTTCATAGATACCAAATTATGACTGGTTTAAATCAGAAGTCATAATTAATATCTACCTACCTATTAAATTAGCATATTTCTAATTCGTTATTTCGACATCGTTCTGGCGCGCAATCACTTATTTTAGTATTATTGCAATTCGCTGTCAAAGGTGGGAAATAACTTGGCTTTTGCACCATTTTCAAAATCTCTTAATGAAGTAGGTATTTCGATACTAGTACTACAATAAAATGTTAATAAAGTTGTAATCACTGTAAATAAAAATTATTGACTTCTGACTTGAACATTAGCTGTTCTGGGCTGGGGGTTTATTCTTATGATTAGGTACTTGTTAGTCTACTGCATGGGTCTGCAAACTTTTTCAGCAGAGGGCCACATTTTTAAATATAGGATGATTCGCGGGCCGGAAAAATCTTATGATTATTATTATTATTATTATTTTAGCCTTTCGATGCCATTTACATTTCACTAATATTTTAATTATTGATTACAATATATTTTTATAGCAAACCCTATGTAGGGCTTCGGCCTCTCAACTAGTCCCTTGACTATGTTGAAATGATTAAATACCTGCAGGTTAAGAAATAAATTTATCATTATTTATTTCCTATTACAATAAAATCTAGCACGAGCATTTGACAATTCACACAATTATTACAAAATT
>WYDE02274684.1:0-13365 GCA_009867175.2 Adela reaumurella
ACGCTCTTACAAAAGAGGGAGATAAAGATAGAGAACAGGGTTTGCCTCTTAGTTAATTGTGACAAATCCTGAGAAGTAATTCAGGAAATTCTTTTTTATTTGAAGTGTAAATGAAATATTCTAGATATCTACAGTATTAATTACATTTCTCAAATTTTGTTTCTAGTGTAGAGTTATTTACTGCACAAGTTACATGAAATGTGCGAACTTTATAGCTTCATAATTCTTACAGTAAACACATTTTCTAATTCTATAGGAACATAGTACTTGGTCTTTTAAAGCCAAATTGATTTACATTTAGAATCAATTCCACAAAATGAGGGTGTGAGAAACTAATGCTTTTTGTATGGAGTGCGAGTGATGAAGCATCCACTTAAGGCAACTAAACTAAATTTTGGAGATGTCGTTACTGAAACCCATCATCTTATGCCAAAACATGCTTATGAAAAACCTCATGCTATAAATTTGAGAGAGGTGAGTCAAAGTTGCCGACACCGATAGTCACTTTCCACTTATGTGCCTATTATAATACAATAAATAAGAAATGGTCGCATTGATACATCTCGCTACAGTCGCTCATTCTGAGGACTTGAATAATATTTAATTTCAGCAGTAATTTAATCTATAATTTAATTTAATAATTTAAATAAGTACCTTGTGGGGATTGTACTTAATAGAATGACCCCACTGCATCTCTCCCCATGCACGTCGTAAAAGGCGACTAAGGAATAATAAGTCCTTATTATTAGTTGCCGTGCTAAAGGGCGACAGGATCGCCACCTTTCTACCAAGTCATGCAGTAAGTAGGTGGGCCTTTGTGCCTTAAATGCTGCTTGATATCTTGTCCGAATATCTTGCGAAATGTGGTGGTTTGAATTGTGCTGTAATTTGCCGGATTTCTTGCAGCGCAACACCGATTGCTCTGCTGACCCCAATTGTCGGGATTCAGCGTGAGTGATATGTATGTATGTATGTAATTTAATCCGTCGCACTGCTGGGAACAGGCCTTTCTCATTGTTACGATAAAAGAGAATTTAGTCATAGTCACCGGAGTGTTAGGAGGCGATTAGCACTAATCCTAAAGTTGTAAATATTGTGTACTCTCAGTGGGGCTTGAACCAGAACGTCCCCGATCGAGAGGTGTGCTCGGACCTGAACTCAAAGCTTGCGGCTTCGCCCGTGGTAAATCTCCCCTCCCCGCCACCCCAAATCATATCTGAATTAAGTTGGAAACCCTGTATTTTCTTTTGCAATCGGTTTCGCCCGCGGTACATAATTCCTTCTTAGTGCTCACCTACGTTACATGAAGTCATCCTGTGCATAGTTTCATGCTTCTAGACCAACCGTTTTACTGTGCGTTGGCTGTCAGTGATTCAGTCAGTTAGTTTTTTTAGTAGTTACTCATTTTTTTAAAATGGAAACTGACACAGAAGGCTACATTCCCTAATACACCAGCTTTTTTGTATGATTGGTGTCATTCTAAACACCTTTGTGAATTATTTTATGTAGGTAGGTGCCATGTTAGCGCTTTCCTCAATTCCGGCTACACGGAACTCACGGAAAACATGAACTATGTTTCATAGCCGCTTCGACCGACCTTCATCCAGTGCGGAGGTAACACAGGCGAGTTTAACCCTACAATCATGTAAGGGGAGGGAAGGGAAGTTAAACGTGGAATCCGAACCACGACCAGCGTCAACGGTCAAGTGGTCACCCATCCAATACCTGAGCGCGCTCGGCAGTGCTTAACTTCGGTAATCGAATACCGAATATCGCAACCACTGAGCCACTGATACTGATAAATATTCAGTAAGTGACTTTTAGAATTTTAATAAGTAATTTAATGGAAATTTTTGTTTGATTTTCCTTGCTTAGCATGCAAGTCGCTTAGTGACTCTGAACGCTGATTGAGCGTTAAGAAGATCCAGATGAATACGGCTACAAATTGAAGTGAAGACGTCAGGTCCGAGTGGCGAAGTTGGTATGGCAGTGGCAGCTAAGGCTAAAGGTCCCGGGTTCAAACCCCGGTTCGGACGTTTTCCTTTATATTTTTTCCGTATTTTTCTGATTAAGATTCAGGAACATAGGTAAGCTCTAAGAAAGGTTTTTTGAAAATATGTACAGTAGGCGAAACCGCGGGCAAAAGAATTTGCCGAAAAAAGAGTTCAACGCGCCAAGGGTTTCATACTTAATAAATATATCGGGTCAGGTCGGGGTGCTGGATTGGGGTGGTGGGGATTTATTGCGGGTAAAGTCGCCTGAAAAATGCTTGCCATAAATAAACCACACTGCCCCAACTGATAAAACTGTATCAATATTAAAATTCACATCCACAGCAGTTTTTTCAACCCCTGTCGATGGAGTATTTTCGATATCAAACCCCACTTACGTCCAGTGATTCCTTTTATTTAACTTACCGCATTTAATCTGCGGTATAGAAGCGGAAAAAGAGCTGTTTCACTCGCACTCACGGAAAAATCGATATGCTTGTGTGAAACGAAGGCGCTCCAGTCGTTAATCGCCGCCGCTACACAGCCTAGTGGTACCTAGAAAAGTACGTTTTACATTGGTGTAACTGTACCCTTGAAGCAATGAAAACTTTAATGTAAAACATGCAAGTGTATAAACAGTTTTTCCTGACGATCATGTAATGAGGCCATTTTACTGATTTTTTCACCATAGTTCACTTTTCAATTTCCTGATATATAATTTTCTGGAACTATACTCGAAACCAGCCGTCCTGGCGGACCATGTAATGCAATTTAAACAATGAGCAATGAGCCAAGTATTGCTGTGATGCAACGAAAAATATTTGTTATCGATTATTTTATATTTTCAATATATTATGAAATATTATTCATCAAGAGAAATTAAGGACTAATTTAAAATTGTTTGATTATCTTGGTGAATTTATTTTGCCCGAATTCGTTGCTTCGCGTGATAACTAGTATTTACCATTATGTATGCATGTATAGGACCAGAAGGCTCTGGTAGACTGTGAAAGCAGCCGGGTAAACCAGTCTGTGAAGCCTGCGGCGTCCATTTCAGAATGGTAGTGGTCGAATTTCGAATTTACAGCGCGAAAAAACCCCCGAGTAGCCGATGACTCATCGACATTGCTTTGATTCTTTGATAAATAAATTCTGAAATGTCGTTATACTTTGTGCGTGCGACTTGAAACTCATAATAGACAAGGACAAGATAAAGTTTTAGTGGACAGTTCGCCAGGACGGCTGGTTTCTACTTTATTTGCAAACATGGGAATAAATATCGAAACTGATCGAAACTTTCACTGACGGCATCATACTCATCGTCGATGCACCAACAGGCATGATACTTCAGAAGTAAACAATGCATACCAGAGCGGTTAGAGCTACCTGGGGGCTGAATAGTGAGCGTAGAAAGGCATATGATATGTCATTAGGCAAGTAAATAATTCTATTCAGCGAGGATTTTTTTTTATATCATCATCCCATCATCGTTGGCTCTCACCTCTTATGTCACACATCGTGAACAGTGATGCGAGCCTAAGTCACCTCAATCAATCCTCACTGAGTATGGCGCCATGACAGGGTACTTCCCTTTTTCAATCCAGCTACACTGAACTAGACGGAAAACACATACTATTTACATAGCCGTTTCAACCATCCTACATTCAGTGCGGTGGTACCGACCCAGTCGGGTAAACCCTACCACCTAGTTAGATGCGAGAAGGGTTTCCTAACTGTATTTTTCCTTCACCGGAGCGAGGCGTACGACATGTGCAAGGGACAAAGGATCGATCCTACGGTCATTGCGCGCCAGTCAGAGACTAGCGCGGTGAGCCAACACGCCGCACAAAATTTTGGATATAATAAGATTTGGGATACGAATTCCTAGAGCCCACCTCACCACCTCATTTGTATCCGTAACACTTCTATCGCAGCAGCTACCACTGCATTTACTTGTACGAGAAGCGGCCGCAATGTTCTTTGTCAAAAAAACAGGAACAACGGATGTTTTGCCTGATGATAGAATGCTAGAAACCAAGCGAAACCAGTTTGAACTGGAACATCCTGCACAAAGGGACGTTCGCATGCCTGGATAAATAAGGAGATGTACATTGAGACGACAGAGAAATCAGAATATATACGGATGGCAGCAAGATGGATGAGGTCAGCGCTGCATGCAATTGTTGGTATAATGGAGCGGAAATAAAGAAAGCATATTTCAGACTTTCTGATTACTGCTCTGTTTTTCAGGCAGAACTTTTCGCTATAAAGAAAGCTTGCGAGTTTGTAAAGAGCGAAACAAGGTAATGTAACATTCTCAGTGACTCAAGGTCCGCTCTGCACGTGTTGACTGATACATATAACTCCCACCCGCTGGCCGTTGATATCAGAATGTTAAGTCAGAGACGTATTACGCAATGGCAGCGTATCTAGGAAACTTCAACAACTGGCCAAATTACAAAACTATTCTTTCCCCATGCCACTGCTGCCTACAAAATATTGTCGGAAATAGTCTCACTAACACGAGGGCTCATATCTGGAGTGGACACGCCGCTTTTGCCGAGTATCACCAACGATTTAGACTACTTAGAGATTCCCCCTCGTGCTCGTGTGACAGATAAAGTTGTCAAACCGTGCAGCACAGTCTTGCGAATTGCCAAAGATTTCTGAGCGCCCGTCTCGATTTTGAGCTCTCGGTCGTTATGTAGGCTTCACCAAGGAATTATACTCTTATGATATGGAGAATTCCAAATGAGCGGTCATGAATTATGTGAAAAAAAATGCTAAAGTAATCATTGATTGGTAAGATGTGTTATTTTTAATTGCATTAATTGTTTAATATTATCGTATAGGAATTTTGCTATTTCATTCGACGTGACTTACATACTTATTACTTCTATAATCAATCAGTCTCGGCATAAATACCTGAGACTACATTAGAACTAAAAAAAATAAATATATTAATGTTTAATCTATAAAAATGTACAAGGTAGATGTACGCCAGTCTTATCGTACCAAGCTTCGCGATATTCGCGATGGACGTAGAAAAATAATTTTTGGCAAGAAACATCGCTGACAATTATTGTCAGCGATGTTTCTTGCAATTTCTTATAGGAATTTGAACATTGGTGTGTGGTAAGTTATTCGCATATCCTACGTAACCTACAAAATTTCAGTCCATCGGCTAAACCTTTTAAGTAGAGATGTACGGACAAACAGACATCAAAAGTTTTTTGATCCTGAGTAAGTGGCTTCGCTTCGCTCAGTCAACTATGAAAAATATAAATTTATTCTTCTCTTTTCACTTGAGCTGCGTGTTCGCCGACGATCAATGTAAAATGGACTCGACGGCAGATACGCGTGAGCTTCCCTCTGATATTGTCCGTGAAATATCGCGGGGAGCTTTTGATTGACAGAAGCTGCTTTATCGCTGCCCCGACAACTTTAGGCGCGTCCCTCGCTCGCTCGCGCCCTCTACCGCCGCCGGTAGGCGGGCGGGAGGTGAATGCGACAATGTGATAGGGAAATTCCGCTTCGTTTTATTTTTTCGCTTCTTTCTTTGTCAGTGCCGTGCGTATGAACCAAAATATAAAACCGAAAGTATTAATAATTTGTAACGGCTTATACAAGTTACACTACGTATTGAATGCTTAAAACCCTTGTCTCGAGCGATCTCGTTCCTACAGAGCCTCCCTAGAGAACAGAACCTATAGAGTTCCTACTCTATTACAAACCATCACGGATCTCTCTTTTCCGGATGGGTAGAGAAGAGGCAATTGAGAGCCATTTCACATGCTTTTGCATACATCCTTTTGCATACATCCTTTGCTTCATCCATTGTCATAAATCGTTTCATGCATGCGCGCCGATTACAGGTGCTCTTTCCGTAAAAGATTATCTATTTGCTCCTATTATGTTCTAACCTTCCTTCCACATTCGCTTCATGTATTTGTTTGGTCATTCTCTCACCATCCATTCCCTCCATGTGTCCAACCATCTATGTAAGCATACCTTTCTCTGGCATTGTCGCTGTACCTTCTTTCAAACGAATTTTTTCTCTTACACATTTATTCTTCCCTAAGTGCAAATATCACTGCTTTTGGCTTATGCAAACCACTGGGAAAATACTTTCCCATTTCATTGTTCCTGATCATTCACCAATATAGAAATTTATCTAACATCGTCAGGCTAAAATGAGTGTAAAAATTGTCTGTTCATTCAACACGATTTCTTTTGTTGCAGGTACGGTATTGGCAGCTCAGCCTACCCTCCGCGATGGCGGCGTGAAGATACCACGTTGGGCTTCACGCTTCGTGGGACTCCACCGTGAAACACATTTTACGCTAATGCTTGGTTTGGGCAAATTTCGTTAGGCTCGACCGCAGTTTGTGGGGAGTGCACTCGACTAGGGATGATGACTACGGTTGCCGGGATATCGATATTTTAAACATTTTAAATAGGCTGTTGTGCAGTTATATAAATGTTAGTATGATTTCAGAGCAAACCAGAAATCACCTTATTTGATTTAGTTTTCGTTTGCGTTACTTAATATATTACATTTAATAAAATAAAATTGTAAAGGCACGTATCAAATGTTATTGTTTGGAAATGCAGTCCTATATTACTAGACTAGTCTAAGATTAAGAACTGGAGAAATTTATTCCAAAAAATACAAGGTATAAATACGCCAGCCTTGTCTTAACTAACACACAAATTTGCAACTTCCTAGAAGGTCTTGCGAGAAACTTTGGTGGAAAATGTTATCGTCCACTCCACCCAAACGGTTTGGCCGATCGGGCTGAAATTTTGTAAGTTCACACTATATGACAGTAGCTCGCCACGAACCAATTTAGAATTCCTAGAAGATGTGGCAAGAAACTTCGCTGGAAATTGTTCAACGGCCATCGCCAGTATCGTGAAGCCTGTTAAGCCAAGGCTGGCGTAAATGTGCCTTGTAAAAAGAAACCATAACAATTTCAGCCGGATTGGCCGAGCCGTTTAGTAAAAGATTTAAGAGAAGGTTCTTGCCAGTTCTATGAATTTAAAAATTGGAGTGCGGCGAGCTACTGACATATTAGTCAGTAAAAAAATTCTAAAAAAATTCAGTCCTATCGAGTGAACCATTAAGGAGGAGTTGTGCTGAGAAACAAACAACATACAAACAAACTGACAACAAAGGTTTTTTTACCACAGTCGAGTAAGTGGCTTCGCTTCTTTCCGTCAAACATGATTCTTCTTCTATCGGTCATACTGTTTTGTTATAAACGTTATTATTTTATGTACAAATTATACGTTAAAGCAAAGGTAGATTTTTTTATTTTCGAACTGGGAATTTTTTTTCATACAAAGTAAATTGTAAAGTCTGTATATGACGCAAGTAAGTTGTATTATCTGTAAACTTACTAGTATCCTGGAAACTTGTAAGTCTCCGTACTTTGTCAAACAGCTTTTATAATTACATGTTTCCTAAGAGATTTTAGGAAACTTACAAGCTTACTGACCCATCTCAGTAAACTTGTAAGAGGACATCTGACATTTTTCGCATTATTTCATGTTGTCTACAAGAAAAAATAAAAGTAATCCATAAAACATACTAACCTACATGCCTACATGGGTCAGGGCGCAATATCTCGTTTTCGCATATACATACTTAGATTTACTTCCTGTCGACCAATCAGCATACATTTGTCTCTGTTATATTTACAAGTTTTCTAAGGCAGGTCAGTAAACTTGTAAGTTTCCTGAAATCTCTTACTAAACATGTACTCGTAAATGCCAAAGCTGTTTAGCAAATTTCCGGACGAGTTTACAGGTTTTACAACTTTCCTACGTAATGTATAACATTTTACAACAAAAAGAGTATGATCGATAGACGAAGAATCGTTTTTTAGTAATAAAAATGTTTGCTGAAAGTTGGAGTCCATGCTATGATGTAACTTCATACATGCTTAAACACATACTTCACGAAGTAATAACTACACATATATTATGTGAGTGTGGCCTCTATATGAATACTGAACACGGGGTAAGCAGATAATTTAGACGTTGTGCTGCGATATTGAAGATAATTTACAATATTACGTAACCTTGACAATTTATTAATATATTACGTAAGCCTACTACTGACAGTTTCTGGGCGTGTACCGGCTTAACGCAAGTCGACATGTCGAGTGAGAAATTACAGTATGACGCTTACCGCATAGGGGCCGAATACGTCGGCATGTCGATGTCGAGCCCATATAATATTTTCACTGTCTGTGTCATACATAACCTCATCATCTCGCTCGATATGTCAACTTGTGTCAGGCGTGCCCTGGGACCGGGGTCTACTCACTCGACTCATGGAGTGAGAGGTGCGAGCGGGAAGCACATAGATTTTACACAGACTTCGCTATCTTTGTCACTGTATTTCTCACTCGCCAATACGATATTCGGTACGCCGCTAGACCCGCTGTACAGGCTCAGATAGTGAAGTCCGAAGTGAAGTCTATGCAAAATCTGCACAGGTAAATCTCGAGCTCCACATGTCGGCGTATCTCTTCGCGGTTTTAACATACAAACAAAAACAGTTTATGCACTACTTTACCCTGCTGAAAAACATCGACTACGATATCGACATCGAATATATCGATCGACACTAGTGACATCCCTTTTTGCTCCCCTCTGAAGGCACAAGTTTGCGTTTCATTATGAAATTATAACCCTAGGTTATCGGCACTGAGGATATCGGTACACAGTATCCCTTTTACCTTCATTACTTGTGTGCACGTGTCGTTCTCAGCCAAACATTACATTTAACCCTAATTGTAGGGTTAATTTAAAAAATTAGAAGCCGAAAATTTCGAGGTATGTACATTTTTTGAAATGGTTTAGAAACAGCAATAATTTGTTTTCTGGAAAGTGCGAAATAAGGCGCTCACAAGGGTAATGCAGAAGGCGCCTACTTACAATTGAAGATTTACGGGGGCTGCGAATACCATTTCGGCCGGCTAGGTGCACCCACTTTATGTTTGAAGTACCCCATACTCGATGTCGATGGGAGTAGAAGGGCTTCGAGTGCATTCCACCCATTAGTGACCCTGTAAATATATCATTTGCAAGGATTTGTCAATAGTACTTCAGATTTCACATTATTGTTTTCACAGTGACCTAGCTGAAGCTGATGTGATTTGGCAGAGTTTCGTAAACATAAAATTATATAATTTAATCATCGTAACATGCAAGTTCCTGTCCTCCATATCATCCATCCATCCATATCCTCTCATATCATGTAAATGAGAGAGGCCTGTACCCAGCAGTGGGGCGAATAAAATGGCTGCAACAGAAAGAAAAGAAGAAGAACCTGTAAGTTCGCAGCACCCGCAACCGGCGCGCATTTATGAAGCAATGTATATACTGTGGTTGAAGCAAAGGATGTAGGTATGCTAAGGCACGTGTCAAGTGACGGTCAATTCTCTCTGTTTGCCCCACCGGGGAAGAGGCGTGATGGTATGTATGTATGTACCTGTAAAATAAATAAATAAGTCAGTTAAAACCGTTTTATTGAAGGTATAGATGAAATTGCGCCCTTTCATTGGCTTCGCCGAATATATCCGATCCCATCGGACATCAATGCCTGGATCGCTGTATCTCGCCAAGCTCTCATATCTCCCAAATGAACCAGTCTAAAGTGTTAATTCCCTCGACGATTTGGGTGAACGAGCTTCTCGAGTTACGCCGGTAGAACCTCCAGGATGCACTAGTGGGGAATTGACTGTTCATCAGTATTCTGTAACAAAACATTTCGTTTAGCATCAAATAGATATACCTACATTATGTTTAAGACTTGCGCCGATTGTATTTACACATTTTTAAATATGAACTCGGATAACCCGGTTAATTATTTGAACCACTTACTGAATACCAAAATGAATACCAAAACTCACATTGAGCCTTAAAATATAAACTGCGTTTATTATACATAGATAATAAATAATACAAAAATATTACGGGACACAGCTAAAGGGTCTTGCAAATCGAAAGCGATCTGAGCTCGTAATTCGATCCTTTACAACCGCACACGTACCTAGCAATCATCGTAAAGACACATCCGCCATACAAATTATTTATTGACAATACGCTCGGTTCGGGAGGACTCAACACCTGGCGTGGTCCCGACTCCCGAGTACGGACCGAAGGGGACAAACGCGCGGGGGTGCGGGTGGTATAAAAAGGGCGTAGTCTGCTAGAGCTACCACCGCATAGAAACAAAATACAAAATGAGTGCATGTTCTAAAGTTTAATTCCGTTTCAGTCATACTGACGATTAACAGTTTTCATTCAAATTGGAAGGAAGACTGATGCAAACCTGATGAAAATGGCGTGTGTCAACAGGCTTCGTCACTACGAATCAAAGACCATGAAGCCTATGAATGTATTCATAAATTCTAAAAGACATTCATGCACTGAAAGATAACGCACCGCCTAAACCGTTGGTCTAGAACATGAAATTATGTAACCGTAGATGAGCACTAAAATGTTTTTTTTAAATATGTACCTTGGGCGTAACCGCGGACAAAAGAATATTCCGAAAAAAGATATCAACGGGCAAAGGTTTTCTGCCAAATATTCTTCCAAGGGAGGAGGCGAGGAGGGGTGACTTAGGGCTGGCGGAGCTGCGGGAAATAGCTGTATAGTAATCTTATAAACACATTACCAAGTGTTTTTATCATAGATTATGTATGTGTTAGCATATGTCCATGTCTTGTGTTGTTATAAGCCTATCCATCCATGGCTTTCTGAAGAAACCGCGGTCCACCATGGACTGTTCGTCTTTCGAATAACAAGAGTGACAGACCTGCGTTACGGAGTAGCCTGGTTGGTGAGCGTATGCCTTTTATTCGGAGCAGGTCGTGACTTCGATACCTGGTATGCGCACAGTTTTTCCGGATTTTAAAATGTCGGTTAAAATTTGTGTGCAAAATTAAAATGCACCCCGGTGAAGGAAAACACCGAGCGGAAACTATACACTAACAATACGAATGTGATGAGTGTATAAAGGTTGACTGTAAGAGATTGCCTCCGGCAATAAAACCGCCTTCTGCTAAGCAGAAAAGTCTATATTTATTTATTTACTCCCTCGTCTTAAATCGAGTAGACAAGACGTATTTTTATATGGACTTATACTTAAATTTAATTTATTATAAAACGAACCTATTAAATATATTTTATTATAAAACTACAATACTTTTCAAATACCGGGGTCGCTAAACATTTGGATTTTTTTTCCGGTTCTTCTCGCGGCGACTTTATCGGATTATTCCGGCGTATCGAACAGGGCGCTCTGTTCGAAACGTCGGAACGATCCGATAAAGACGCCGCTAGAAGAGCTGTAATTTTTTGAAAATGTTATTATAAAACCAACCTATTAAATAGAGTTTATTATAAAACTAAGCCATTAAATAAGAGTTAAAACTAACGTATTAAATTGAGTTTATCATAAAACTAACCTATTAAATAGAGTTCGTTGTAAAAGTAACCTATTAAATTGAGTTTATCATAAAACTAACCTATTAAATAGAGTTCGTTGTAAAACTAACCTATTAAATAGAATTTATTATAAATCTAACCTATTAAATAGAGTTTATTGTAAAACTAACCCATTAAATTAAATTAATTATAAAAGTAACCTATGTACCCAACCCAACCCGAATCGATTATATTACAGTGATGTAAAAATTTCATCTCTATTTGACCCATTTATTAAATGTAGACTATTTGAACTGTGGACGCTTTGAGCAGCTCCTTGCGTATCTATGGTATGAATACACATTTGTCAGTTGTATGTCATCCATCAGTTCCACAAATATGCACTTCTAACCAATATTACCTCTATGAGTTTACGAAGTGGGGGCGTACATCGTACCTGGCTGCCGGCTGGGGTGACGAAATAGCGAACTGTACCCTCCTGAAGGGTTGAAATTAATAAGGTGAGGGTTGCAATCTCTCTGCAATATTAAATCATAGCGCGCTCCTTAATCGCGAATGAGAAGCACAAATTAATTACACATTGCCGTGCTGTGTTGCCATCTCTCTTGGAGTTTATTTAAATATATACTCGGTACTTATTTATAAGGCAACGCTTACTTCGGGAATAAATCATGTAAATAATTGCATAATTATAAAAAAAAAAATTAAATAAAAAAAGAAAGTGCGTTATTACATACATATTGTCACGTCTCTTTCCCGGAGGGTCAGGCAGAGTCAATTGAGCGCCATTTGACACGTTTGTGATATACATCATATCCTTCATCCACCGTCATACATTGCTTCATACGCGCCGATTAAGTGCGTTCAAAATTTGTATGATTGCATGTGAAAATTATTGTCGATTTACAAATAAATGCCTATCATAGCCAGTTAAAAAAGGGCCTAAGGCATACAGATGTTTTGAGATTTATGAGAAAACCATATAGAAATTTTAAACTCTTACTATCGTATTCTTTAGATAGAATGAGTAGCTTCATTTTGATGTTAGGAAATACCAAAATTTTCAAGGACGAACCATCACATAATATTTTTTTAAATCTTTCAACGAGATTACTTTCTACTTGCTCCATGACACCATTATCCAGTAATTTCCCAAAAAGATGCCGACCAAAGGGTTCTAGTGCTTAGCAGTAGCAGAATCTAAAAAAAATCTTTTTCATAAAAAAATAAAAACTCTTTTACTGGAACATTGAGTAAGTGATTCTGAACTTTATTGTTTCACGCATAATTTAGTAAAAAGTAATAATAATTTCGGTTTATTCCTCGCCTTAATGTATGGTGATGTCGTGATTTATGCCCGCCCCATATTACATATATGTACTTAGCAATAATGTTTACGGGTATGCTCTCGAGTATACTATCACCCTGGACATACGTTTCCCTACTCCGTTGTCTCTGCTGTGAGATCTCGTGGAATTTTTAAATTTTGCAAATAGCTTGTCGTAGTATTACCTTTTCTGTGGTGATCTAAGATAGAACCAGGGACCGCAAATTTCGCACGTCGCCAATTTGTCCTTTAGCAGCAAATTATTCTTTGCTTATCACGAACTCCACAAATTTGAATCTTTAGCGTCAAGTAAGGAAACTAGAGACGGCGTAAACGGCATCCGGTAGAGGATTAACCCGTGCATGACGTAAATTTATTTGAATTCTACGGCATCGGCGTAATCGGAAATTACCCCGTAGAGTTAAGGGCCCGTCGGCACCTAGCCACCAAATACCACCATGTTGCGCTCACTGACCAATAAAAACAAGGCTCCGCGGCGGTAGCGCGTTTTGTTACTTTTTTCCAGTTTTCCTTAAATTTCTCGAAAAGCAAATTCTCTACGGAAAAACTACACGATAA
>WYDE02274795.1:0-13360 GCA_009867175.2 Adela reaumurella
ACGATAGCCTTGTTTTTATTGGTCAGTGAGCGCGACATGGTGGCATTTGGTGGCTAGGTGCCTACGGGCCCTTAAATATTATTTTTTCCTGTTACAGAACCTCTTTTCTGTGGGCATTATTTCATCCTCTCTGTCGGTACAGCAGCACTCGTTCAGAACTCGTCCTCAATTGTCAATATCAAGGGCAATGTCATCGGCAAATTAAATAAAGTAATGAATGGGTCCAGCTCCAGACGTGGAACTGGTTTCATCGATGTCGCGAGTCACGAAGTCACGACCCCCGGTGTTGTGTGCGAGGCGACTAGGCCGCGCGTCGTGTCACGCACGCGTCTCTCACGTACACAACTCTAGTCACAGCACACCTTACAAACTGGTACACTGACGCACGTGGCCCGGGATCAAGGACGAAGACATTACCAATAGAAGATCAATGTATCGTATATATTACTGGCCGAGAGTTAATTTCTTGAGCCGAGACTCCTGTACCGGATTTTAACTATACTTCATTCCACCAGTGTTGAGAGTGAGTCATTGCAAATAATGCATGAGATTCACCCCCGCGGTGTTTGGGAGGTAAGGTAACCTGTGATGAGTGATGACACACTCTCAACACTAGTGGAATGGAGTATAAACCTGTAAAAAGATTCCCCGCCCCTAATGTCAGCAACCAGCCGTAATGCTAGATTTCGTCTTCGACAAAATATTAAATTAGTTTATGTTTTATTTTTCGTTTTTTTTATGGTAACTGACACGAGTGGCTACACCACCTAATGCACCAGTTTTTGGTAACAGTGATGTCAGCCTAAACACCTTGGTGAATTAGGTCGGTGCCATGTCAGCGCTTCCCTCAAAGTTTTACATAACTTTCAATTTTATGAACCGATTTATTTTTTATTTAAGTCCATTCCTGTTGGAAGTAAGAACACAATGTATTAAAAAACATTATCCCTTTTCCTTCTAAAGCTTTCAGGTGATAGGAATGTACAAGACCTACAATATGCCAAATTTCATATTTTCATATAGATTTCAACAAATACCCCGACACTTACGTATTCGGAGAAAAATTATAGCAACGCATTATAAGGATTCGATACGGGTTCGATGCCCACTGGGAACACAATATTTACTTTAGAATTTGTGCTAAATGGCCGCTGACACTCCGGTGAAGGAAAATATCGTGAGGAAACCCATTTCCAAGCCGGTTGTTTACCGTGGAAGTGTATGACCAAAAACCTCTCATATCATGGAAATGAGAGAGGCCTATATCCAGCAGTGGGGCCAATAAATGGCTGCAAAAGAAATTGAAACCGTGTATCGAAACATGTACCTTATTATGTATTTTATATTTAAACGTGAGCGTACCACTGTAGGATGATAATAACCTACGGGGCTGACGGGAGACGGTGGAGGGTGCGCGGGGGTTGGGGATGGGGAGTGAAATTAATTTCAGTATCCCGTGTGCTAGAGACATGATGGGAAAAATGCGCACAATGAGACAAGGGCTGCGTTGGAGATGTGGCGACGACAGGTTTTTCGTGAGAAAAATGTGTGTGATGCGAAGCTGCGGGTAGGGTGTTTGAAGAGAGATTCACAAAGGTATTATAATAAATCATTAATTTTTGATAGATAGATAGATAGAATACATTGATCTTTATCTTCAATGTAAAGATATCTCTATCATAGAAAAATACTTGTTTAAAACTACTAAAGATGTTGGTTAAACATGAGCCTACCAAACATCTTTGTTAAATTAATCACGTGGGTGGTTGCTTTCATCGATCATTCCTGTTGATTCAACAAAGTCGTTTGTTATTACAACCATACACTTTGTCACTTTGACAAAGTCGTTTGGTAGGCTCGTATTTTTTCTCAGTGGGAAAAATGTCGAAGGTCGGTTTGGTTTCTTAATTTTTTTTAAATAATGGTAATGAAATTTTAAAATCTACAATAATAGCGTTCTCGGGTTGTGTCTTAGCTTAAAAATGTTATATTATTGTTTCAGTTTTGCGTCAGATGGAATAAAGTGAAAAAATTGTAATTATTAGTATTCTACACTACGCTGGACTATTAGTATTCTCTTAAATTCCCCTTGCAGCAGTACGGAACCACTGCTTGGCCCCGCGTAATAGACCGATGCATTAAAGATGAGATTCGGAAGGAATGCGGAGACATCGGAATGTGCTGCTAGAACAGACAAAAACGCACAAATTTTTATTAACTTTTCACAATACATCTACTGAGGGCGCACATCACACATTTATGTACATTTGTGAGTTTATATCTGTTCTAGCATTCCGATGTCGCCGCATACATTCCAAATGTCATCTTTAATGCATCGGTTTATACTTTATTCCATCGTCTTTCCACGCTCAGTTTATCTTTCTATGTAGAATACGGTTTCTGCAATTGTCATCTTCTCGACAATTAACGTATCCAGCTCACTGCGACTTGAGCTTGGCGACCTGGGCGATGATTATAAAAGTGGTCGCTGTGATATCACTAGTCAATACAACTACCACTAAAGAATGCACCAGAATGGTGATGGGTGGTGCCGACAGAAGTGACTTTAATAGTATAAATATACCTAACAGAGAATTACATAAAGCTCTATATACATTTAATTTAACATTAAAGCTTTTTCTTTATCAGAAAAATACGGAAAACCAATAAATAAAAACGTCCAAAACGAAATTTGAACCCGGGGCCTGTGGCTTTAGCTGCCACTGCGGTACCAACTACGCCACCCGGACCGAGTCGTGTTCTCCTCAATTTGTTTCCGTATTCATCTGGATCTTCTTATCGCTCACTTAGCGTTCGAAGTAGTCTACATAGCTACTTGCATGCTTAGCAATAAAAACAACCAAAAAAAAATCCCTTAAAGCTATTATATCAATTTAGGAGACCCTTGCTCAGGAGTGAGCTATAAAAAAAGGTTTTATAAAAGGCCAAGTACTCGGAACCCTAAATCGTACAGACCAGCCGGTGGAGTGGAGAATGAAGCAAAATACGCTCTCCGGAAGCCGGCAGCCGGGGCGCGGCGGGTGAGGCGACGCCACCATCTCGCGGCGAAAATTGCTCCTTTGTCGGAGTAATCGGGCTTAAGCTGCAAAGTCCCTTGTGCTGGGCAAAGGAAACCGTTTTCTAGTCTTACATTACGCATACTGTCACATAGATCCAATCCCCAAAACACCCCACAATGCCTACTAATGCCTTATTATTTACAGATCATCCTATTTATTCAAAAGAAAACGTACGGGTTTCTAGAATAGAAACGCTTATCTGTTAAAATGTTGAAATGCATCCGGCATAGGTGGCTGAGCCCAAAATTTAAAAAGAATATCAGAAACAGCGAATAACACCTCCGCACGAAACCACGCTCAGATAGGCGTCATGCCAGCTAAAAGGCGGACGAAAGGTGGTTGTCCAATTTATCAACACGCCATTTGAAGATCCCCAGATATGTGGTAAGGAACACACTCACTGTAACAGTGTAATTTTGAGTAATTTTTTTTATTTAGTAAGTATGTGTTTCGTGATCACAAACACTGAATAACCAGATGTGCGCGAAACCGATCCAAACTAGCCAAAAATCGCAGCTGAGAATGTGTTCGTTTGTGCATCCGTCCGTGTGAATTGTGTTTGTGTGAGATCGAAAACTGGCGATAGCGGTTTTGCATTATGAGCATCGTTATAACTACTTATAACATAATCTCCTCCCTTCACTGATCTGAGATTCAATTTTTTTAAATTTTTTTTTTTATTGAAACTGACACGGATGACTACATCACCTAATGAACCAGTTTTCTGGTAATGACTTATGTAGGTAGGTGCCATATCAGCGCTTCCCTCAATTCCAGCCGGCTACACTGAAGTGGACGGAAAGCACGAACTATGTTTCATAGCCGCTTCGACCGACCTTCATTCAGTGCTGTGGTGCCAAACCGGGCGGGTTTAACCCTACCACCATGTAAGGAGAGGGAAAGGACCTACAGTTTAACGTGGATTTCGAACCACGACCAGCGTCAACGGTCAAGCGGACACCCATCCAAGACCTGACCGCGCTCGGCAGTGCTTAACTTCGGTTATCGAATACCGAATATTGCAACCACTGAGCCAGCGACTCTGGTAAAATGTATGGTGAAAGTCAAAATTGTTTTGCTCAATTCACAAAGTGGGGTAGAACTTTTTCAGAACATGAAATACTACACAGACGCATTTGTGTAGGATACAGCATACAGGATGTAAAGGAAAGCAGGTTCTACCCTACTAGACTAGCTAGTCCGGGTCCGGGTGGAAAGGGCTAATTCTGAATATTAAACTAAATTAATTTTATCCTACGACTGTTACATTTCGAAAATTTATATACATACATGTACGCTTAAAATGTATGAGGAATAAATAAAAATCCCTGAAAACATATTTAATTGAAACCTTTCTGCATCAGACACAGAATCACCCGCACAGATGAGTTCTAAAACGTTTAACCTTAAGTTTTACACCCAGTTTAGGTCGCAGTAAAAAACATTTAACTTTAGTCATTCAACTGAATGCCTGGCCTGATCGACAGGCCTTAAATTACGATTATCCAAAAGGCTGGTTGCTCTAGTTTTTGGATGCAATTTGGCTAAGTATTTTCTTGATATAAGTAAAAAAGAAAAAAAAAATTATAATGTCTAAAAAACACCAAATCTATTTTTCTGTGTGAAGTAATGTGGTCTACAAAAAAAAAGAAACTACGGAGGTACACATTTTTTTTCTATGTAAATTATAATAGTGTGTAATATAGCATTGAAAAGTTTTCATGGTATTTTTTATATGGCTAGCAGGCATTCAATGGCTAAACGTCATTCAGGAATGCAATTAAACTAACATTTAATGAAATAACCAGGCGTTCAGTTGGATGGCTAATTCAACGATAACACTGCCAAATATAGGTACAACAAGAGTATACAAGCGTCACAGTCACTATACAAAAATAGCATTATTAAAATATATATGACACTAGTCATTTAGCTCATTTAGGGCAGCAATGGTCCGCGAAAGTTAGGAAAAGTATAATGTCTCCTTCTTCTTCTTCTACGGCCCCTCTAAGGCTCCACTGCTGGGCTCGGGCCTCTCTCACTAGTCGGCCACTCTCATCAGGCATTTTCAATGTGACAATGATCAAATGCGACTAATTTAAACTTAATTGACAAAAATAAATGTTATGATTATTAGAAATATTTAAAACAAAAATAAGATTTTCTTAAAAATAGTCCATGAAAAAGACGCACCGATTATCTTCTAGCTGTATCGCAGCCTTGTGCACAACTACAGCCTTAAATAACTATTAAAGTTTATACAAACTGAAACCCGACTACGAGTTGAATTTTTAAATTAGCGCCATCTATAGTCGTCCCGCCATTCGCGACACCGATGCTTCGCGCTGGTCCACTAATACGTGGCGCTTATTATTAAATTCATTCATAATACGCAAAATATACAGCGTCATGATTTCATAAATCTACGTATGTAGTGTTTATTTCGCGGCTTAGACAAAAATATTGACACTAGTCACTATAATAATCGAAATCGGTTAAGCCGTTATCGAGTTACGGCGGCGGCGTCGGCACAAACAAAACATAATGACACACACACAAACACTCACATTAGACTGGAGACATCACAACTCCTCCTTACGTAGCCCGCCCGCCCGACTAGCACAACACTACAAAACAACACATCAACATCTTTATGCTGCTGTACCGCAGAACATCTAGCTTTAAGCGCATCTTAACGGCGGCCTGACAACAGTACACTGCGTTCATATCACGAAGGCGCGTAAATAACACTTCAAATACCTACCTAATGAATAGAAAAAAAGGATTCTTTCAATTACAGTTCTCGGTATGTGATCTAGCTGTAATAAATATGAATGGAAACTGACACGGAAGGCTACATCACCTAATGCACCATTTTTCTGGTACCAGTGATGTCAGCCTAAACACCTTGGTGACTTATTTGGGTAGGTGACACGTCAGCGCATCCCTCAATTCCAGCCGGCTACGCTGAACTGGACAGAAAACACGAACTATGTTTCATAGCCGCTTCGACCGACCTTCATTCAGTGCGGTGGTACCAACCCGGGCGGGTTTAACCCTACTACCACCATGTAAGGAGGGGGAAGGGACCTACAGTTTAAACGTGGAATCCGAACCACGACGGTCAAGCGGTCACCCATCCAAGACCTGTGCTTAACTTCGGTAATCGCATACCGAATATGGCGACCACTGAGCCGCCAGACGCTGACGCTGATGAACTGATGTGTGCTAGCCTGCGCCATTCCGATTGAGCAAACGTTTCTAAAACATCACGATTGACGTAATGACTGTTCATCTGTGTACTCGTAGAATGACACAGACTGACATATATAATTTCGTATTATTAGCTAGATCAGTACCGACAATTACTTTATTATACTACTTGAAATTTGTTAATTGAACATTTCTACATATGTAGGTACAGCGCGCGCCTTCTCCATATGACAGCAATCAGCTCTCGTCCGCCCCTTAATAAAGGCACACACAAATACAGACTCTATTACAAAGTCACATTACAATTTTAACTTAAATGTTTAATAACATTGCTGTATCCATACAATAAAATATTTACATACTAGACTAGCTACCGCAGCGCAGACAGCGCGCGCAACCACCGTTGCACTTGTTATCGGCGAGACACGGTCACAAATTTTAATTAAGCTTTTAATGTCTCACAATCATTGAACACCATACCGCAAAAAGTTGGTTCTTCTGCTTTGCGCTAGACACTTCTCGAGGGTATAACAAAAATGACTTAAATGGTCAAAATCTTATACCATTTTCAATTTATTGCAATTAATGCTGCATTGTGCGCAGGCCGCTTCATGAAACGCTATACGTTTCAGTCGTGCGTGCAGTTATTTAGAGTTTCTTCATTAATTCCGTTGACATGGGAATTTTAGGATAAATTAAAAAATTCATTCTGGCAACACGATTACTTGGTGTCAATGGGCAGGCCACCCGGAAAAATTATTCTGCCTATACCTTGTCAAATTTAGGATGATAATTTTGACAGCTCACAATAGGGATGGGGTAATGTACAATCGTCAATGAATCGTATTCGATTTACGATATTATTCTCATAGAGCTTGGAATCGGCAGTTACATCACTACGATAAGTGGGCGGTACCCATCAATGAAGTACGTCATTATATGCAGCACATTTAACGGGAAAAAAATACCACACTTTATAGGCGTCATCTGTCACAATTATCATCCTAAATTTGACTAGGTATAGTGGCCTGCCCCTTGACAGCAAGTAATGGTGTTGCCAGAATGCATTTTTTAATTTATCCTAAAATTCCCATGTCAACGGACTTAATGAAGAGATTGCCATGTCAACTGACTTGTTGAGAAGACTCTATGATAGATAATATTATTGTAATGTTATAAAGTACAAAATCATCGTTACATTATGCGTGCACCATTGGTCAAGTGTAACGGTTAGTTTTCCTCGAGGAATCACCAATCAACGGAGTTACAACTTTCTACGTCGAAGTAAACTCACTCTGGAAAAGTGTGCGATTGCCCGAAGATGCGCCTCGGAAGGAATACGGCCACATCGGAAATTGACGTCGGAATGTGTTAAATAGGTACATCTACAGAGGGCGCGGCGCACATCACACATTTACGTAGATTTGTGTGTTTTTGTCTGTTCTAGCACACCTCAGTCAGTCACTCGCCAATGCTCTAGCGGCACATTCCGATGAAGCAGAATTCCTTCCGACCGAGGATCATCTTTCATGAATCGGTCAATACCAGATTTGTGTTACTGCATTATTTGTACCCATTTCATACATAAACTACATAGACACAAAGACTTCATTCGTTCACTGTAAATTCCTATGAGGAATACCTAACGCAGTTTACTAGTACAAGGTAAATTCGTAAAATTATACCTAAATTATACAATTACAAAATTACAATGCGGGGTGCAGGAACAAACCGCGAGGAAACCTAAACACTAACAATGCGAATGTGTTGCAGGTAGTGTATGTATAAAGGTTGACTGGAAGAGATTGCCTCCGGCAATAAGTCCGCCTTCTGCTAAGCAGATAAAGTCTACATTTATTTATTTAATATCTAGCTACCTATTTCTTACACCATCTCAGCTTGGCAAGAACTAGTTATTGAGAGTAGGTATGTCATCGTTATTTTCTTAACTTAACAAGTTATCCAGCTGCCGAATTCTCATCTAAGAATATTCCGGAGTACATACTCGTACCTACATGCAAAGTCGATAGAATTACTACTCGATTTGGCGATACCACATCGACTAGCGCCACGGAGTTCGTTCACCCTTTCCCGCCAAATACGTCCGCCATATTGCAAAAGCGCACGATAAAAAATATCGCGGAACTGAGCAGAGGATCTATGTCAAAACTAAACGTCACGGGATTATGTATGTGTCGCCGCAGGCAGTCGCCCCCGCGCGCGCGATCAGTCGCGGTCACCGCGCCGTTGTCGCGTCGCCAGTCGCCCACGCTCTGCTCCTCTGCAGTAAGTGCGGTGATTAGACTCATGATCCGAAGCGATCCGACCGCGAGCGATGCGAATATATTTATTCTCGTTGATTCTCTATAAAAATATCACAACATTCCCGCGTCATTTTATAAAAGTAGGGTAAGATGGGGGAATGGCGGTCAACGGACAATGCCGGTCACCTTCAAATTCGAAACTTAAACAAACATCTCACTATTGCCACTAGTACTGCCATCTAGCATGCGACCGAGTAAACTTATATACCAAGCACCGCAATTTTGCATCGCGACCGGTGAGTGTGACAGCTGTCTAAGTGTTCAGTCGTATTTCGCTATAATAAATTAGAAATTTCAGTGATAGGTAAGCTTATAATAATGTATTCTGATCAATATATTTCTAATTGTCAATTATTAAACAAGTATTAGTGCATTCTATGTGCTTGTAGGATTTTGTGAAAGTTGTTTACGTTTTTTGTGATCATCCAAAGAAAACATTTACTAATGTTGGGGTTATGGCAGTCATTCGAAGGGGGTAATGGCGGTCACTGACCGGTATTGCCCTATATGAAAATATAAGACAAATTTTTAACTCTATGATGATATATTATGATTGTTTAAATAATAGGTATCTCATGACTACCTTTATCTTGTTCTTAAATGCCGCGGCACAGGCAGAGGAAAACTACAAAGGGAAAATGAACTTAAGAAGACCTAGAAAATGCTATTGAAGCAGTACACAATTCTATACGGTCAACTTCAAAGAAGTTGAGCATACCCTGTTGCATCTGTAAAGAGTTCGGAAAGAACGCAGCATGGTATAGATGTCGTAGTTGCGGGCAGTGGGCTCATAAATATTGCAGTGGTGCCGATTCCGCTGATAACTTATCTTTGTGATAATTGTGGGAGCAAAGGGAGGGTTCTTAAGGGTCTTGATCTGTAGCTTTTTAAATTTTGGTGTAATTTATTGAAATAAACACGATTTTTTGTTCATACATAATAAAAATATTTATTTTTTTTTGTTAATTAGCATATTTCAGAAGGTTAAATGTGTTGTTTTCGAACGACCGGTATTACCCAAATTGTTGACCATCATTACCCGCACCTGCGGGAAATGACGGTCAACATAATGTTTTGAAAAAACATAAAAAGTAAAATTAACGCTTAACAGATTTACAATTTATATCATATATTTCTAAAGTCCACTAAATAAGCTATGTGAATGATAAGTTACTTTTGCCGCAAATCCTTAAAATAAAAAAATATTCTGATTACCGCTTAAGTGACCGCCATTCCCCCATTTTACCCTATATTGGCATTGAATTTAAAAATTACGAAACTTCCTCATTGTTTGTAACGAATAATAGCAAATATAATACACAAACATTGTAATGGCAAACAATAACCGATCTATTACGAAGTTTGGTAGTTAGCTAGCTGTTATGGTTAGTTTATTGATTTTTTCAACATCTTCTTCTTTGAGAGGAATCAGAATACGCGCATTCATTTACGGCCACTGAGAGCGCTTCTCACTAATTGAGCCGGCTACACTGAACTAGACTGAAAATACGAATTATTTTAGTAGCCACTTCGACCGACCTTCAATCAGTGCGATGGTAACAACCCGTGCGTTTCTGTCACCTAGTTAGGAGATGGATCCCTTCCTTCACATTACTAAACGATGGAAACCTAAAGTTTTATTTGGAATCCGAACCATCTTGGCCAGCCGAATCCATTGATACCTACCCTAATCACAAACATCCATCCATCGTTCAGGCTGTAGGTTAACACAAAGGATTCTCACATAATCACATACATACAAAAATGTATACATACATCCCCGCTAAGCACATTAACCTCTCTTGCATCGCGCAGTTGAATAATAAAAAAGGCAAAAATTCATCGCTGCCGATCAAGAATAGCCCTAAACACGTCTATGAAAGCAGAATAAAAAAACTTTCAGTTGAGGCTGGTTTTACAGTGAATCTAAATCTATATTGCTTCCGTTTACGCCCTAGGCCCTAGGTGATGAATTGAGTAGTTCTCGCTCGAAGCCATTTTAAACAATTTCCAACTGTTGTTGTTATATGAAAGGCCTTTCCCTTGCAAGGTTCTAGGAATTCACAGGTACCTTACCACACCGGGGTATTGTGCGCTGGCTTACCACAAGCCGTGACGTTATATATAAGTCTGTTGTTTATTGTTTATGGCGCACGTGTATTCGATGTGAAAGCGCAAATGTTTCTTGTTAGATAGTTAGAGCTGTGTGTCATAGAATGGCCGATGATATGACCGTCGTCCCGTGACTGACTGACTGATAATTTTCTTCTTATTTTCAATATTTTTTTTAGGCCTACGAAAAGTTCGAGAGGGTATTCAGTTCAGTACCCATACATGTCTCTGGAGCCCATTTTTTTTTATAGACAACTAGCATGGGTGGCTGTGCCCAAAACTTCAAAAGAAGATTGGACACAGCCAATAACACCACTCCTCACGAAAACACGCTCAGCGAGCGAGGCGCCGCCATGCCAGCTATAAGGCGGACGAAAAGGTCGTTGTCCAATTTATTAGCACGCCTTTTGAAGATCCCCAGGTTGTACGTGGCTTAGCTAGGCTACTGCTACGCCCCGCTGGCCCAATTTTTGTGAACTGCCATCTGTGTAAAAATATCGGAAATAATTAATGACGTACCAGAGGAAATGTTGAAACAGGAAATGAGGTTTAGCAAAAGGAAACATTCAGCAAAAGGATTTTAGAACTCATGAATAATGTTCTCAGAGCACGGAATGACAATTTTCATAATTTCACAGCCGCTCGAGCGAAACTCGACCTTTGTCGGAATTTGGGAATTTACCTGCGCGAAAGAACAAGCGGGTTGCCACCAAAGACGATTGAAAGGGCGAAAACAGTTGAAACTTTTCCAATTTTAGTACCAGAGCGTGTAAGTTCATATCTAGTTTTATTTTCAAGGGGCTGGTTTGATATTCTATTGGTGAATTATCGAGTAGCACTTAGTTTAAAGTGCGTCACGTAGCGCCGCTTCATCACTAAAACTCGCCGCATTAGACGCAAGCTCTGGAAATGCAGCGGGAAACTCTTTCTTATGCTTCTTTCCCACGGTGCGCGCTTTCAGGTACCACCACGGACGCAGCCGTGATGTCTGTGCCCGTGCGTAAGGCGGTTAGCGTTGCGAATCGGTAACATTAAAGGTGCCCTACGGCCGGTCTTTGCTCGTCAGCGTCCATAAAATGACGCACCAGTGGAAAGACATTTATTGACAACAACGGACGCAGACGTGATTTCTGTGCCCGTGCGTAAGGCGGGAGCCCTTCATGATCATCATCAGCGTTTAACCATCCATTGCTGGACATAAGCCTCTCCAATTTATTTCCAACCCCCCCGGCACTCGGCAGCCCTAATCCATCGTTTGCCCGCGGCGTACCGGATGTCGTCGCCCCATCTGGAGGGTGGTCTTCCCACATTTCGCTTACCTGTCCAAGGTCGCCAGTGCAGGACGCGCGTGCTCCAACGGTCGTCATCCCTGCGCCTCACGTGTCCAGCCCACTGGCATTTGAGCTTTGCCACCCGGTATACTACTTTGGTGCGTCGTTTCTCACCTTTTCCCGTAGCGATATCCCCAGCATGGGACGCTCCATGGCTCGCTGGGCGACACGGAGCTTTTGGGCTATACCGGCCGTGAGCCCACGTTTCACATTTGTACGTCATAACCGGGAGTACGCACTGGTCGAATATCCTGGTCTTTAGATTTTGCGGCAGTTCAGACTTTAGGACGAATTTCAGTTTTCCGAAGGCAGCCCAACCCAGTGTGAGTGCGTCTTTCTACCTCTTTGAGTACGTACTTCGGGAGCCGTTGCGAATCGGTAATAACAAAGGTGTGCTGCGATGTGTGCTCGTACGCGTCCGTGAAATCACGCACCAATGGGAAGCCATCTTTAGACAACCACGGATTTAGACGTGACTTCTTTGCTCGTACGTAAGACGGAAGTCGTTGCGAATCGGTAACATCAAAGGTGCGCTGCGGGCCGTGTCGTCAGCGTCCGTGGAATCACGCACAGGCCACCTTTGGATAGATACGCCAGCCGTTCTGCGGTACGCACAGAAAGAAGCCAGTAATTACGATTTGCAAATTAACCTGCTGTAATTGCCTCTCTGAAATTCAGAGTCTTCTTTCATTTGATTAAATATTTATTTATTCGCTTTCTCGCAGAAAGCCCCCAGGCGCCGAGCCGTGCCGGTTTAAAAAGTTTTTTTTAAAGGAAATGCGTATAATAATTTATATTTTCAAAGAATTACTGTATACTAGTTAATTGTACTGGATATGTTTCTAATTTTGTTTAAAACGAAGATTTCTTCATTCTATTTAGATTTTTTTCAGTAAATGCTAAGAAAAATATCTCAAGCAAAGTTCCGAAATTGGGACCTTGTCCATATAATAACCGACGTCGCCCCAATTACGGAACTTTCCGACAAAAACAATACTGACTGAAACCAAAACAAGAAAAATTGTGGCAATTTGTACAAGAAATAAAATGGTCTTCAATTCCTCGTCAGCACAAGATAACAGACACGCCACCAGCGCCTCGTAAACGCCCTACAATATACTGACTTGCCTAATTGTCACCAGCCAGGCACGTTGGAGGTCTTGTATCATTCAATTTGGCGCCAGGTAATTTCCAACACGCCTTTGACATATAACCGACTTATTGTTTTATCAAATTGATTGGACTAGCTTAATTAATACATATGTATATATATATATATATATATATATATATATATCTC
>WYDE02274906.1:0-13358 GCA_009867175.2 Adela reaumurella
ACAGCACAACACCGACCACCACATTTCGCAAGTTATTCGGACAAGATATCAAGCAGCATGTAAGGCACGAAGATCCATGTCCAGACCAATGTCTGTTTGTCCGCACAACTCCTAAACGGGTCAGCTGATTTGGCTGAAATTTTGTAGGTTCATTCTATACGTCAATTAATTTTATTTTAAATTTCCTAAAAGAACTGGCGAACAACTTTGCTGAATTTTTTTTTACGTCCAACTCGAGTATCTCGAAGCCTGTTACGTCAAGACTAGCGTACTTCTACCTTGTTTGTAACTTTTTAGAAGAACTGACAAGAAAGTTCGAAGGAAAATGTTCCTGAGCCATTCAGCCGATCGTGCTGAATTTTTTTAGGAAATCGTGAGGAAACCCACTTCCAAGCCACCGTTGGTCACCGTGTAAGTGTATGACTAAAATCCTCTCACATCATGTAAATGAGAAAGGTCTGTACCCAGCAGTGGGGCGAATAAAATGGCTGCCAAAGAAAACAGACAAAAAGAAAATTCTATTTAGAACAGAACCCTGAATGCTCGAGCCAGACTCGCTCTTGGCTGGTCTTACTGAAATTATTCTGTTGACAAAACAGTAAACTGTGTACTTTGTTTGTTCCAGGAGAAGGGCACGTCACTTCCTACCCAGCGGTTGAACAAGAACCCGTCCCGCGGCTTGCTGAAACACATCCTGCAGCAGACCTACAACCAGGCGGTGTCCGACCCGGACAAGCTCAACCAGTACGAGCCCTTCTCACCCGAGGTACGCTCCTGTTCCTCTTACTCACAACCACCGGCTGAACGAGAACCCGTCCTGCGACCTGCTGATGCACATCCTGCAGCAGACTTACATACAACCAGGCGGGGTCTGACCCGGACAAGCTCAACCAGTATGAGCCCTTCTCACCCGAGATACGCTCTTGTTACTCTTACTCACAACCACCGGTGAACGAGCACTCGTCCCGCGGCTTGCTGAAGCGCATCCTGCAGCAGACCTAGTGTCCGACCCGGACAAGCTTACAGCAACCGAACTTATAGCGGCGAAAACTGAAGCATTTTTTGTCACGCCGCTTTTTCTGTATCTTAATATTGATATAAGGCAAAATCCACCACTAAGAATGCTCTCAGAATAATTGTTTCAAATGCTCTAGGAGTACGGATTTCATATTGCGCAGTGAAATTAAAACAGCAATGATTATGTTTCCAGGTGTACGGGGAGACGTCTTACGAGCTGATCTGTCAGATGCTGGACCAGATCTCTATGACGCCGGAAGACGTGTTCGTGGATCTGGGCTCGGGCGTGGGGCAGGTGGTGCTGCAGGTAGCCGCGGCGACACAGTGCCGGATATGCATAGGTGTGGAGAAAGCGGAGGTGCCCAGCAAGTATGCCGAGGTACGTACGCATGTCTGCCAGATGACGGACCTGATCTCGACGCCGGAGGATGCGTTCGTGGACCTGGTCTGGGGCGTGGGGCAGGTGGTGCTGCAGGTAGCCGCGGCGACACAGTGCCGGATATGCATAGTTGTTTAGAAGGCAGAGGTACCCAGCAAGTATGCTGAGGTACGTATGCATGTCTGTATGATGAGGGACCTGATCACGACGCCGGAGGATGTGTTCGTGGACTTGGGCTCGTGTGTGGGGCAGGTGGTGCTGCAGGTAGCCGCGGCGACACAGCGCCGGATATGCATAGATGTGGGGAAGGCAGAGGTAGCAAGTATGACAAAGTTTAGTACCGTCATTCAGATGACGGACCGGATCTCGATGACACCGGAGGATCATAAATCATAACCAAATATATACTGTATGTATAGTGTACAAGTGAAGTGCTCCTAAAATTATCATGATTATTTTTTTGATGAACTAGCGGCTTAATAAGGGTCGGTGACCAAACAACACCGCTGAAATCGAAATTTGGCAGTTTTGACATTTTAATGCCATTGAATGTAGTTTTTAATGCTGCACTATCTACCAATCAGAATGTCTAATTTCTACCAACCAGCAGTCGCTATTAAACAAAATGTAGCCAGTTTTCTGTGCAATACCACACAACTCGGCATTCGCCATATTGTTTTGACTGGAGCTTCATCGCTCAATTCCTTAGCAACACAGCTCAGTGTTAGAAAGTCGATTTGAGGGAAATGCTGGCATGGCACCTGGTACACTGGTACATAAAACTGGTGCATTATGTGATGTAACCATCCATGTTGGTCTCCATAAAAAAAAACCAGCCCTAGTCATTAGACATACATACATACATAGGTTCACGCCTGTTTCCCAGTGGGGTAGGCAGAGACAACGGATCTCCACGTGCCGCAATCCTGACACACCTCTGCCGCTTCTTGCACTCACATAATATTCTTCATACATGCTCGTCGGTTACGGGTACTGAGCACTTGCCCTTTTTAAGAACGTGCTCGATCTGTTCCTGGTACGTGCGTCTAGGGCGACCCTTCACGACTCTTCCACTCACATTGGCTCCAAAAATTTATTTCGTTTGTCTTTTATCATCCATTCTTCCAACATGACCGAACCACCGAAGTGTTCCTTTCTCAATCCTTGTTACTTTAGCACCCCATAAGTAAAAAATCATCAACAAAAAACTAAATTAGGTATATTCGAAGTATATGTAGAATACTACAAACAGTGGTTTTGTTTCCTCTGTAATAAAACTAAGAAAAATGTATTGTGCGGTGTTGTTTGCTCACCCACGATTTACCGATGATCACTGGTGTTGCTATTTATCTTTTTTCGACCTTTTAAGTACTTGCCAAGCCAAAATTAAAAGAACATTTCTTTACTCATACATGCCTAAATAACTAACGCTGAATCCAAACCGTCAGGGTAAGCAGATCAATCGGTGTTGTGCTGCAAGAACTCCAGTAATTTATAGCACAACACCAACCACCACGTATCGCAAGGTATTTGGACAAGATATCTAGCAGCATGCAAGGCACGAAGAAATCCCTTTATCCCTTAGTCGCCTTTTACGACATGCATGGGAAGAGATGAGTACCGGCCCCAAACGGTACTAGTACCGGCCCCACACGGTAAATTAGATTTACATTTGTTTACTAATATGCCGTGAAAAGGTTTTACTTTGCTATTGCAGTTTTTTGAAATGATCGTTTTCTTTCTGCAGACTTGCAGTCTCCAAGAGGCTATTGCCAGAGTATACTTGCATTGACTCTTTCCACTCTTCTCCTTGTGAACACTCGCGCATAAACGAGCACGTCGCGTACTGTTGCAGAGCATGGACACGCACTTCCGCACGTGGGTGCGCTGGTACGGCAAGAAGTGCGGCGAGTACAAGCTGATCAAGGGCGACTTCCTGCTGGACGAGCACCGCGAGCGCATCAACGCCGCCACCGTCGTTTTCGTCAACAACTTCGCGTTCGGCCCCCACGTAGACCACCAGCTCAAAGAGCGCTTCGCCGATCTCAAAGACGGCGCCAAGATAGTTTCGTCAAAGAGCTTCTGTCCATTAAATTTTCGGATAACGGACCGCAACCTTAGCGACATAGGCACCATCATGCACGTGAGCGAGATGTCACCACTCAAGGGCTCGGTCTCTTGGACCGGCAAACCCGTCTCCTACTACCTGCACATTATCGATAGGACCAAACTGGAGAGATACTTCCAAAGACTGAAAAACCCGAAAGCCAAGGTCAGCAGAAGGGTCTGTTTCCAATCGTACTCCATATTTATTCTGCCGGCGGTCGGTGATGCAACTTGACTCGTGAAAAGTTCACGTTCTCTTGATCGATCGAGCTGTCATTAAACAAGCATGTGTCGCTTGTTTCATGACAGCTACAAGTTATACGTGATGATGAAGTATTTAACAATTCTCGATTTGTTTAAACACTCCAGAAAATTAGAACTGTGCGTATATTAATAATTTAGTTATGCAGGTTTTTTAAAATTAAATTTGCATCACCGACTACCGATTATTTTAATTTGCTACCATATCCAAGTGCTTACATGCAAAATATTTATGTAAATTTGTGCATCTATATCGTGCTATCTGCAGCTGGTTACGGTTTATTGTTTAATTAATAATATTGCTACTAGATTATCATTCATAATGGCTTCATAATCATATTACATTAATCAAGGATAAATCATATTATATCATGGGTAAGGTCTACACATAATCTAAATTGTCTGATTGTGGACTAATGAAAAGGTGAAGAATCATTCTTAAATATAGTTCATACTATATATAGATTGTGTTTAACAGTAATTTGCTGAAATATAAGCACAATACTTTTCAAACTAGCTTTTTAAACTCGTTAGCCAACATTTTGAAAACTTCCAGCTCTTCTCGCGGCGAAGTTATTGAATTGTTCCATCATTGTAACAATGTTGTGAAATATAAGTAATTTGCAATGAGGACATTTTCGTAAAATGCAGAATGTGTACTGAATCTAACCCAGTCAATTTGGGTAAATGACCTATACAAGTTGTGCAAGATTTTTCAAAATTTTGATAATACAGCATTTTACAACTCCATAAATTTTTTAGATGCAAAATACAAAAATAATTCAAACCCCAAAATGTTTTCTTATTATTATATTATTATAATAAATTTCTTGCACATTTGTATTGTACCGTGTGTATAAGTATGTGCAGACCATTTACGAAAATTTATTGGGCCAGCACACACAATCTGCTTTACACAATTATGTCTACAATGTATGTCTACCTTTACTTCATCTTCAAATGGAATTCAGATTCGGTATCTAGGTGGAGTGAAACCTCGGTGTTTTGCTTATCGCGGTTAAGGAACACACGGTGGTTTCTGTATGCTCCGTTCGACGGTTGAGCCTGGCCACGGTTCGCATTCCACCTAAAACTAAGTTCCTTCCCCCCTCCTTACTAGGTGGTAATGTCGCTTGGATTGGTATCACCGCACTGATGAATGGCAGTCCAAGAGGCTATACAGAATATTTCCGAGTTTTCCGTCCAGTTCATTGTAGCCGGCTTGATTTACGGGGAAGTGCTGACATGGCACCTACCATTCACTGGTGGAATGGGGTGATGGAACCATCCAAAGTCAGCTTCCATAAAAACGAAATAATTAGCTGAGGTTTATCAACACTCTCATTATGTTTCATCCATCAGTTATTAATCAAATAATATAACAAGTGTTGTTTCGACGCGCAGGCTGCCATCAATAACAACTCAAACGGCAACAGCGGGAGCGAGGACAACGACTCGCTGCCGCTGGCGCGTACTCTGAAGCGCAACGTGAGCAGCGCGCCGCCCACGCGCCAACACACGCCCGACCTCTGCAACAGCAACAGCAACATGAGCACCGGCTCACTTCCCGAGAGGCGGAAACCCAGGAGAGCCAACTCAAGGTATTTACTTTGCCCTCGCTGCCGCTGGTGCGCAATTTGAGCAGCGCACGGCCCACGTGCCAATATACACGCCCGACCTTTGCAACAGCAGACAGCAACATGAGCACCGGCTCACTTCCCGAGAGGCGGATACCCAGGAGAGCCAACTTGAGGTATTTACTTTGCTCTTGCTGCCGCTGGTGCGCAATTTGAGCAGCGCACGGCCCACCTGCCAACACACGCCCGACCTCTGCAACAGCAACAGCACAATGAGCACCGGCTCACTTCCCGAGAGGCGGAAACCCAGGAGAGCCAACTCGAGGTATTTACTGTGCTCTCGCTGCCGCTGGTGCGCAATTTGAGCAGCACACGGCCCACGTGCCAATACACGCTCGACCTTTGCAACAGCAACAGCAACATGAGCACCGGATTTTGTAACTGTTCATGCCCAAAGCATTCGCCGTCACAAACGAGGAATACGTCCAGCCTACTTAGAAAATCTAATCTCCTTAGAATATATAATTACTAATTAATCTAAGAAAATCACGGGAAGTGCAGAACCGGGATAGGTCATCTTCTATAGCATTTGAAAATAAATTATGCGGAGATGAGGGAAACACAAACAAATGTTACTTCTTACCTTTCCAGACTGGCGGGCAGCGCCTGAGTCGACCCACCCATTCCCAGCAAACTATATAATTGGCCAATTGATATATACTGAGAATAGAACGGGTTATAACGACTCACCACCACAGGAGTGGGCCCTGCGCCTTCTCTGCGTGCGAACGCCTCCGGGCCAATCCTCTCCAAGCAAGTCACTCACACAGCACAAAAATGTAACCGCGCATTGGTCAGCGCGGATCCCGGAGCAGTACCGAGTTTACGAGCCTTATCAACTCGTCACCACTTCAGCGCCACATATCGGCGAGAGACCACCTCCGTCGCGATTGAATCGAGGTCCAACTCACGTGCGAAGATAAACTTGCAACTCAACCGCGCGTGATATTTCTCCCAACCTCATATGTCAACCGCACATGGCAGAAAAGCGAAACGAACCGACTGATAGCTGCCTGCGCGCGTGTCTGCCCGCCTGCATCATTTCGATTCTCAGGCGCACGCCGCCATCTCGCTGGCTTGTTTGCGTAACTCCATCTAGCGGCTCACAATGGTGCTGTTTACACAGAGACCATACATATCTCGGTGGAGAATAGGTTACCGTACAAAATCTTCGTGGAGACTTCGGCCAAGGCCGGAAGATGGCGCCTATTTAGTTCAAACAGTAACCACACCATGCATCCCCAATCGAAGACCCAGTTGTCAAACTTCAAACTCTCTCTCTCAAAAAGAGTCTCAGTGGCCAACATCCCTTACGATGTATAGAGGCCCCGCATACTTTGGACTCCAATTCTAACTGAGATGCATTTACCCCAATGTGAACACTCGTGCAGTGCCATCCAGGGAATGATATAAAAGAGAGTACAGCATCTGTACATCATGAGTATCTAATAAAGTTATTCTGGGTATTTCACGCTACCTGATACACAGCCCGTAGAGGTATGTCATTGTCGATACACGTTGGTCGGCGTCAACGTGTCGCAATGCGCATTTGAAAGTACTTGCCTTGATCTGTATTGATTTTTCGATTTATTGATTTAACGCCTGTGAATGAAATATGTAATTTCAGAGTCTTATTAATCACCTAACTAAGGCTAGGCCTAGTCTTATCGCGGAAGTCTGCTTTCAATGAAATTTTGCACGCGTCATCTCCTAGAGACCAGCCCTACTACTGGCGTAATATCACTCGAGGGAGTGAAGAGATTTCAGCCAATCGTATGCGTTAACGCACTCGAGATCACTTGACCAGTCGGCCAGTCTGATTGGTTGAAATCATGGCGATGTCTCTTCACTCACTCATGTGATAATAGCACGGTAGACCCCCTGTGAGTTAATATCAAGCTGCAAAACTCGACATAGAAGGATAATCGTAACTGAGCTGTGTGTGATTGGTGCAGAGGGTCGTCCGTGGAAAGCGGGCCCAGGCGGCGCGGGCGCGCGGCGACGGCGGCGGCTAAGCGGCGCGCGGCGCGGCGATCGAGCGACGACTCAGACGACGACTCGAGCGGCACCGACTCCGCACCCCATCCCGAGCCCGAGCCTGCGCCCAGAGAGTGGGGCGCGCCGTGGGCATCCTCCGGCGACAACGGTGTGCTCTCTTCATATCTTCTCAATTGTATATTTATTCTAATACAGTGCAATATTGACATTAAGTGAACATTTAACGGAAGTTTCTGTAGCCCAGTCGAGAATTTTTTGGATTTTTTCACAAGAAGACCCAGATTCAAGACACTAGTCATCGCCTTTAATGATATAGTTACACTATATCGTCGTTGCGCTGACCATACCTGCTATGTGTCAAATTAAAAATTTTATAGGAGACAATGAAACTTTTTTCTTTTATTTTTTATTTTATTTTTTTTGACAGCGCGACATATTGCGCCGAACCACCAAGAAGGAGACTAACGACGCCCATGGACATCTGGTTTTAGCGGGGGTTGCGAAATCCATGCCGGCCTGACAGGTGCCTATTCACGCCCCTCTTGAAGGACTCTAAACTATGCATGGAGGGAAATATGTGGGCAGGGAGAGCATTCCAGAGTTTACCGGTTCGTATGCATCCGCGGTAGGCCCATCGTGTAGGGATGCAATCCCTGCCTAGTACGCGTAGTGCAAAGGTGGAAAGAAGACGGCGGGATCGCGTTAAACAGCTCCTCCGAGTACTCCTCGTGGAATAAGCGATAGAGCACACTTAGCGAGCCGACATCCCTACAAAGTTGCAGTGGTGCTAGATAGCGGGACACTTCAGGGTCGTCCACTAGTCGCATGGCGCGACGCTGTATCGAGTACAGCGGCGCACGTTGATATTTCGCTGAGCCATCCCACAGGTGTGAGATGGCTGTGAGATGTGAAGTAGGTCTCCAGGCAGGATTTAACCTAGCCTAGCCTAGATTTAACTAGCCTGGCGTTAAGTACCGTCGAACCTTATTAAGTACGCCCAGCTTTTTAGAAACCAGCTTACCATCAATATGGCGCCGGAAGTTAAGGTCATGCGACAGTTCGACTCCGAGGACCCCGAGGTGGTCGCTTAATTTGAGCGAAGTTCCTTGTAAGGAAGGGACTGGAGAGAACGCAGACCTCTTAGCTAGCACTGAACGCACAAACTTGTGTCTTGGAAGCGTTGAACTCGACCAAATTACTACGGCCCTATTACTCCTTCCCTACGATTTTTGCTTTTGGACTGAGAGCATCTTCTTCATAAAACATTTTTTTTCAGCCATTTTATTCGACTCACTATGAGAGGTCATACACTTCCACGGTGACCAACCGGGTTGGAAGTGGGTTTACCTGGAAGTCTTTTCCTTAACCGGAGTGCCAGCCGCCGTTTCAGCACAAATTCTAAAGTTTTAAATATTGTGCTCCCAGTGGGAATCGAACTTGAACCGCCCGCACGAGAGGCGTGCTCTTGCCCGCTCGGCAAATCTGACACGTGACACACTTATTAAATACAAATTAACAATTTTGTTAAAACCCTGACACGTACCCTTTTACCACTTTGATGGTTACTGCTCAACATCCTTAAAACATAGCGTGATGATGATGAAGTTTTTTTTCTAAACACTTCATTAAATCACACCGCGGTAACCGACAAACATAAATGCCTATACACATACAGACACAATACCTCTAAGCCCAAACGCATATACCACTCCGTGCCATCGGCATTACAATAAAAGGCATAACCGAAAACAGCACGCCAACTCAACACATGCTTACTATTGAAGGCCCAAGGCGTAGGAGAACTGAAATACAGAAGAAAAAGTGAACTGACCGTTGTAGTTCTTCTGGTTGAGGGCGGCGGCGCTGATGTGAGGCTTCTTAGCCGGCACGGGCGCGAGCAGCGCCTTCATGCAGGCCTTGCTGCCCGAGGTGGCCGCCACGTGCAGTGGCGTCTCACCCATGCAGTCCCGACAGTCGATCTAAACGATGCAAACACCCTCATCACATCAGTGTCAATACAAAACACGACAACCATTTCCCCCCAAGGACAATTTGGTACCGTCCTATTAAAGGGGCATACAAGAGTCCGACATGGCATTTGTCACCTACCTCATAATACAACTGAATGATATATTGGGTTTGCTAGGTGTAGTAAGTAGATGGCCGTCCATACGCGTGTAATAATATTGACTAAGACTAAAGTGATTGTGTTATTAAGTGTAGATGTACCTTTGCACCCTCCTGCACGAGTGTCCTCGCGACGAGCTGGTGTCCGCCCAGCACCGCCAGGTGCAGCGCCGTCTGTCCGTAGTCGTTGGGCAGGTCGAGCAGCTCCGTCGCGGGACACACGCTCACCAGCGTCCGCACTGAGTTCAGGCAGCCACGGATAGCCGCGATGTGTAGTTGTCTGCCAAAAATAAAAATAAAAATTATTAGAAATCCAGAGGCGACTGGAACACCACACGAACCACGTTGCTATCAAACTGACACTGCCGGACTGCATCAGGCGACTGAAAAGGCGGGACATAATGGAACCAGAGAATGATTCATAGATCTAGTACTACACAGGAGAAGAGATGATCAATGAATTTTCCTTATTTCTTTTCTTTCCATATTCCCCTAGCACTACAGGAGGAGAGCTCATCGATGGATTCTTCTTTATTTCATTTCTTTCTATCGTTCCCTAGTACTACTATTCAGGAGAAGGCTGATCACTGGATTCTTCTTTATTTATTTCCCAGTCCAATCCATAATTTCGGGAATCAGGTCACCATACAGTCTAATTTAGTCAGATTTTGATTAGAGAAATCGTAGAGCAGAAAGCAAGTAGCAAATTATCATAAATCCATGCCTTTTGTGTACCCAGGAGGGAGAAAGATCGGCAGTTCGACATTGTTCAACAAAAAAATTGGACCATTTCCTCAGTGGGATTTTGCTTCCCTCTGATATTTTTTCTCCTAGGAATTTGAAAGGAGTTTCATCAGCCACTGTCCAAGGACGCCAGTGTAGGACGTGTGAACTCCAACAGTAGTCATCCCTGCGGCTCACATGTTCAGCCCACTGCCACTTGAGCCTTTCCACCCGGTGTACAATATCTTTGGTGCGTAGGCAAATTTCTTCGTTTCTCACCTTGGCTATATGGGTTAGGCTCATATTTTTGGCACCATTAGAAAAAAAATTGTGTCCGAGTAATTCAAAAAATGCCTCGCTCAAAAATACTTTTATTTAAAATTGGGGAAGGAAGGGGTTTCCGCTTCTCGGATATCGGCCTCGCTTATTTCTTGGTTTGGATTGTGAAAGGTTAACTAACTCTAATAAAGTATTTTTATCCGGTCAGCCAAATCTTGATGTCATTCCATGTGGCATCAATTTGCTTTATAAAATTGATGTTTCCAAAGAAGTACCGAAGTACCTACTTACCACAAAAATTGCCCAAAAAAATTGTCAAAGTCACCCAAATTGTGACATATCGCTTAATTTGGCAACCCTGCATCTGAGAGAGATGGATTTGAAGATTTGTATAAATTAACCTGTTGACTCTCATAGGATACACGTGTACAACAAAATAAGTTGCATCTGTCGGCTCCCATAGGGTACGCGCGTACCCAAGCATTAAATCTGCGGTCGCACCATTTGGTCTACATCAATAGACGTTTCATATTGGAAAAATAGAGCTAGATCGAAAGCTGATGAAATTATCTTTCCAATCTATGGAACAAAATGTCTGTGGCTTGCGTGATTTTTCGTTAGCGCGAGTTTTTTCTCGGTTTCGTGAGGGCATGTGTTAAGGAATGGATGTTATTCATGTTTTATACGAAGAAATAACAGGAAAATGGGAGTAAATTATCTTATTATGTGTTTTCCTACCTATTTATAATGTAGTATTTTGAGCAGCACAACACCGATTGCTCTGCTTACCCCAATTGTCGGGATTCAGCGTGAGTGATATGTACACCGTGTCTACCACCACCTACCAGTTGAAGCTTGCTCCTGTCGTCTGGGAGAACTCCGCCACCTCGGCCTGCTCCCGCCGGCGTACTTGGACTACACCTCTCGTCGCCGGCGGAGTATATACCGTGTTTTTTTAGGTTAATTTTGTATATAGTTTTATATTTCTTTTATTATGTGCAAAATCAATGTAAATAATATGTGAAAATAAATATATAATAATAATAATTTCATTAAAGAAAACTGGCAAATACATACTTGACCGAAATCAGCGCTTGACATCACCAGTCTAAATGTCCATTGAAAGTGCACATGTTTTCTTGCATGTCTTTTGCGTTTTGTATTGCTTTTAGACTGATGACATCACAGCCACGTGGTACAGTGTTTTGTCGCAGCAAACTTTTCGCCTTAACATGCCTATAATTTGAATTTTTGTATAATTTATACCAGTGTTTTTAATTTAGTTATTAGTTTTTTATTGTGATGTGAATAATAATCACACGAGGAATATTTTAAAACACATTTTGAAATTTTGTAAAATAGTCTATTCTGGGATTCAATGGGTTAAAGGAAAAAAAAAACAAATATGACATGCACTTGAGGATGCACTTGGGGAAATATGTACATTTTGGAAACTTCCCGCTCTTCTCGCGGCGAATTTATCGGATTGGTCCGACGTTTCGAAGCGTTCTGTTCACGAGAGCGGGCAAAAGTACTTTGAAAAATATTGTAAATAATGTTTAAACAAACTTTATTAATACAAAATGGTAATACGTTTCATAATGTTGGTAGCTTCGTGACGTTACAGGCTGACTGAAGTTTGTGTAGTTTATTAAGCCTATTTCGCCTTACCCATTCAGCGGTCTGTTGTGTAGTGGAAATGGTGCTGGTAGTGGATGACATTATGCTACGTGGGTGGGTTCGCTTCCTGGAAGGGTCGTCTTTTTTATTTTATTTTTTTATTATTTGTATAATACTAAGTCCATACTTAAAGTATTTCAATTGATAGGTTAGGGGAATTTATTGAAGGGGTTTTTTTTAAACGACATAAAATAATTTGTAATAAATTATCTAAACTCAATAGATAGGCATCCACATCCAACAAACAGATGATCGGCAACTGACTGACAGATTTTATGAAAAGTCAAAGGTTTGACGGATGAGGTTCACGAGAGACACACAGACAGTCGTTATAATACAACTTAAGAGTTGCTTATCATTAGACAGCGTGAAAAGGTCCGTGCAACTAATTCATTGTCATATATCTACATATCAGTGGGAGAGGTCCGTGTCCAGACACTGGTATAAGCACGGATTAAATAATAAAACTACTGACTTTCTGGTGGGTTGGAGAAGATTCAGTCTGCCTCGATTTGGTGATCATTGCACGCTACTGGAACTATTTGCTAGTGGGATCTTTCAGAAATGTGTTGTCTTACATCCAAAATTAAATAAATTAATAATTATATGTACTTTTAATCCTAGTACAAGCAGGACTTACTGCCAGAAGTTGTCGACTTCCAGCCAATATAGAGACGAACTCCATTCATAATAATTGTTGTAAAATGACAGTTTTGGCTATACGTTTCACAGTTTTGGCTACAAGTTATAACTTTTCGTTACTCTGAAAATGACTTCATAAATTGTTCCTCACAGGCGAGACGGGAACTATTATGCCCTTTTTTTTTAATACTGTGTGGTGAGAATCCGAGGTACACCGACGTACGTCGACCAGGTAAACCGGCACAATCAAAGGGGGAAGCACTGAAATGGCACCTAGTTCACCCGGTGTTACGGGCTCACACTAGTCGTTGTAGGTGATGTAGCCAAACCGTCAGTTTCAATAAAAAAAAAAAAACCTTAACATTCTGAGTCAGGAGACATCACCATGGACTCAACCAATCACAAGTGTTGATGCACTCGACACAGCCCGCTAGATTGGTCGAAATTGTGTTGGTATTTCTGCACTCATGTTAAGTTGTTACCAGTTAGGGTCCTCAGCTGTAGTAGGA